>OZ012739.1:522862991-523075491 GCA_963859935.3 Lathyrus sativus
TGAATTGGTAAAGCATTTGCCTTTGGATGATATTCTCTAGTGTGTGATAGGGTTTTTATTAAGTAGGAGAAGTGAAATTATAGATGTGAAATGATAGAAAACTTTGAGGTGGGATATAATTTATACTATTATTCACTATTTTTGGTTAATCAAAATTATGTAGAAAGAATAGAAGAATATAGAGAAAAATAAGAAATATGAGTTATGGGGCAGAAAAATGTATAATGAGATAAGTGGTGGGAAAAGGTGAGAGAAACCAAAAGATGAGGGTAAAATAGAAAGAACGAAAGATTAAACTAGATTTTGCATTTAAAATAAAATTGGAGAGAAAAATAGGTTTTGGTGTTGTACGTAAGAAGTTGTGAAAGGAGGATTTTGGAAAGGCAAGTGCAAACCTAGGATTCCAAAGAGATTTTTCATAATTTTCTGCAGAACTCAGGTAAGGGGGATTATTGAAATATAGGTGTGTTTCTTATATAGGGTATAGAGGGATCCTAACCCTCTTCCTTGTTGTTTTCTTGAATCCTCCATTGTTGAGGTTATGAGTCCTTGAGATGGTTGTGCATACATATCTGGACTATTATGTTTTAAATCTTCTATTATATTGTGAATATGTGCTAAATTTGTACGCAAGTTACAGGTGAAATTCATATTGATGTTGTTCTTGTTGATGTGTTTTTGGTGGTGATGAATTTAATGATAAATTAATGTTGATACGTGATTGGTGCTGATTTGGTGTGATATATATTCAATATATGTTGTATGATAAATTTCCGAGTGTATTTGGGATTTCAGAATTAAAATTGGAACTTTAGAAGTGCTTTAATAGTGGATTCATGGATTCTGCAATCTTCCTTGCAGTGACAAGTGTCACCGGCATGAAGGTTCGATTGTCACACATCTGGGAAAGCTGACGAACATCAGCATAATGATGGGGGCAAACCACATGGTCCCTGAGGCGAGATTCTTGTTTGGGCGTCACCAAAGTGACAGGTTTATGAGAGAGGAATGGTGGCAGGAAGAGAGACGAGTGTCACCCTAGTGACGGGTTGACCGAAAGAAGGGGTAGAAATAGGCTAGGCCATACTAGGCTTTAGAAGGCCTGAGTCTGGCCTACGATAAACTTACAAGAACTGAGCTTAGTCTATGGCCTACTATATGCTCTTTTTTTGATCTGGACTGGCCTTTTTAAAAGTCTGGTCTGGTGTGAAATCCTATTTAAAAGCCTATTTCTTATTAAGGTTTTCAATTAATCCATATTACTTAAAAAGTCTTATACGTCGGTCTATACATGCATATATAAGTGACATATTTAGCTTTTTTTTTTTCCTAATATATATGCATACGTAGACCTGCCTATTTAACATTTTTCTAATATATATGCACATATAGGTCAGCCTATTTAAATTATTTTTAATATATATGAAAATATAGGTCGTCCTATAAGGCTTCATAGGTTTTTTTAATAGCCGAACTCTGACATATTTAATTAAATAGGCTTTTAAAAAACCTAAGCCTGGATTTTTTTATTAAATAGGTCTAGTCTAGCCTAGCCTAGCCTAGCCTTAAATAGGCTAGGTTATAGGCCCCTGTAAGCCAACATGATCTATTCCCATCCCTAACCACCAGCTCTTGGAGTTGACCGGTCTTGAATGGTCGACTCAATTTTTGAGTAGATTTTGATGGCAATGACTCTTTATTGTTATTTGTTGATGTTCATTGAGTCTGATGAATTAATAATTAGTGTATTGAGCTATCTGATATGTTCAGAGCTGAGTAAAAAAGTAACTGAGTTGAGATTTAGAGTACGCTTGGTAACTCTAAAAATCTGGAATAAAAATGAAAAAGTCTCAAGCTGACTCTGCTGAGTATTGAGGTGAAATATTATTTATTGGTGAATCTTATTTGAATAGATATATAACTATATGTTTGATATTGAGTTATAATTACACAGTATGATGAACTATGGTGAGTTATCATTATATTGTGTGATGCATTATGGTGAGGTTTGTGGTTCAAATAAAACTATTGGTGATGATTTTTATATTACATTGTTGTGGCATTTTCATGCATCATGTATATCAGAGATAAGGATTGATGATGATTAACTAAATCAATAATATAAATCTAGTGTAAAAATATTGGTGTTGAGATCGTTCAGTAACATAACTCTGACATCCAAATTAGTAGTAGATTGGTACCACATGCATCCGGTGATGAGGTGATAAGTGCATTACATATACATTTGCACTTATGATTGGTGATGTTTGTGAATGCAATATAAATATGTTGGTAATTAGTTATGGTTATGAATGATATGAATACATTATGGTTTGAGTGTGGTATAATTTATTTCTTTACACACCGCTAACATTTTTTGACGTATTCTCACCCCTTGTTGTTTTATTGGGGTGTTCTATACTTTTTCGAGGTACATATAATCAGGTAGATGAGTAGCTGAAGTTTGAGGTAGAGGATAGGCTTGAGGCCTCATCAGTTACTTTATTTGTTTTTTGAGTCTTATAGTTGGCGTCACTCTGATATGTAACACTAAGGACGGGCTATTTGTTACTTTTTATGTTTCTCGAAGATGTTTTGAATTATCCTATTTTCCTTTTTGTGTTGAGAATTTTTAAGTCAAATGATATTTTTATTTCATTGCTTAAATAAATGTGATATTTTGTTGAGTAAAATGTTTGGTGAAAATGTGTAATGCTCTATTTAAGAAATTTAATGAAATTATTTTATAAATAAAGGGTGTCATGTTAGTAATGTTATGTAGTTTGTATCAGAGCAGGTCGGTCCATTCGGCCTAGGTTGTAACTCTTGTGTGTGGCTTGTGTGTAAACATTGTCGACTCGTGTTTCATTAATTGCTATTTGCGTTACTATTATGATTGGTTAATTTGAACTTGACTGATTGTGTAAAAACAAATGGCTGGCGGGAAGAATCGTGTGATTGTTGATTCTTTGGAAGTAATGGCTAATGTGATGGTGCAAGAAAATGAAGTGATATAGGCGAATCAGAACTAAAATGTCGGTGCTGATGAATTCAATGGGCTGTGAAAGTTTCAAAGGAACAATCCACCTACTTACAAGGGGAGATATGATCTCGAGGGTGCTTAGAGTTGACTGCAGGAGATTGAGAAGATCTTCTGGGTTATAACATGTTCTAATGCGCATAAATCTGGTCATCTACACGTTACCCACGTGAAGGCAACATTCAAACAGGCAGGATGAGTAAAATGATTCATAATAATCAATATAGGAATCAATATATAAAACAGCATCATTTTCGTATTCAACATCATCATAATCATCAAGGAAACATCAAAAAGCCATAATATCACAAATTACACCAAATTGTTACATAAATGCAAATGCAACAACACTCATGCATGTAGTACCAATTCATCAAAGTTCGATGGACAATGGGCTATCAACCCTCCATAGATCCTCATCAATAGGATCATTTCTACACAAGAACCGGAGCACAACAAAATACTTCGCATCTGCACAATGGGACTGAGGCCACAAGAATCAAACACTAGACCAAAATCCGGAATGCATATGAATGCATGATGCACACGTCAATATCATCCTCATAATAAACTCTTTAGGTGCATCATCATTCATCAAAATCATCATAATAATCATGTCATCATATAATCATCAAAAACTCATGGAATCAACATCATTACTCATAGGAATCATCATACAATCATGTATTAATCACATATGAATCACAGTCATACTCAAGGTAATTCATCTAGAAAACCACAGCATCAAAGCATCAAGACAACACTGCACAAGAACACAATTTGCAAAATCCTGCTACGTTCGTTGAACCGTTCGCCGTGTGAGTCTGGGGAGAGTGTTCGCCGTGCAAAGGATTGTTTGCTGTGTGAACTCACGATTACAGCAAAACGCTATTATGCACCAGTAGCAAAACTAGCCCTAAAATCCCTACGATTTCCTTCCCATATGCCCCAAAAACATCCTTAAATTATCCTAAGATATTACGGCGATAAAGTCACAAAATCTACGACTTATTAGGCCAATCCTGTATCATATTTATGCCTCCAATTCCCATAAAATCCTTACAATTTTCCCACATTCACTAGAGTTCTCATAATCAATTATCTTATACGGTTAAAACCTCAACAACATATTTTGGCCACGAAGGCCTAATTTCCCTTACTCCCAAATCAGCCTCAAACCTATCAGACCATCAGTTCAAATCCCTCAAACTCATTAAACTCACCAGAAAGGCAACAACAATTCAATACTCAAAATCCCTAAACCCTTAAATTGTCTTTAAACACATTAAATCACATATTGAAAACAATGAAGGCAATACTCCCCTCCCCATACTTAAACAACCTCAAAATCAGATTTGGCCATGAAGGCCTAATTTCCTCAAACTCAAAAACCTCATAAATTCTTAAATCGGCTTTAAATACATTGAATCATATATTGAAAACAATGAATGCAATAATCCTCATACCTTAATTGCTGACTCTAAGCCTTTCTCCTTGATTCTTGGAAACCTCGTGAAGCTTTGCCTCAATCCTCTTCCTCAGAGGTCTGGCCTCTATTTCTTCCCTTTTCACGGTCTAACAAGAATGAATCCTAATTCCCTCAAAATTCCTTTTTTTAAACCTAACTTTGGGCCTTAAAATGGGCTTTCCAATTTCACCCTCACTAACTCCTCCTCAAAAGTCCACTTTTCCCACAATTCACTTATATTTATTTAAATTAATAATAATACAAATATATTCATATTATATACTATTATTTAAATAAATAACTCAAAATCCATAATTCTCAATATTCACACTAACCGTCGAAAATCACCAAAAATACGAATATTCATATTTAAATAAATTAAATAATTATTCCAATAAATTTGGGGTGTTACAACTCTCCCTCACTTAAAAGAATTTTTGCCCTCGAAAACTACCTTAAGGAAACAGAGTCGGATACGACTCCCTCTTGGAATTCAAGTGCTTTCCTCCTCTTGTCGTGATAACTTTTCTGACGACTCTGCGACGCTTTCATCTTTCCTCGGATCATCTTAATCTTTTCAGTCGTCTCTTGCACAATCTCAGGTCTGAGCATAACACTCTCTCCTGACTCATACCAACATAAAGGAGTCCTACATCTCCTACCATACAATGCCTCATACGGTGCCATTCTGATACTAGAATGGTAACTATTGTTGTAGGTAAACTCAATCAACGGAAAATGACCATCCCATAATCCACCTTGATCCAATACACAAGCTCTCAACAAATCCTCTAAAGAATGGATAGTTCTCTATGTCTGTCCATCCGTCTGTGGATGATAGGAAGAACTCAACCTCATCTAGTACCCAAAGTTGTCTACAAACTCTCCCAGAACCTCGATGTGAATCTCAGATCTCTATCAGACACAATACTTAAAGGAATACCATACAGTTTCACAATCTCATCAATATACATATCGGCCAGCTTCTGCAATGAATAATTGATCCTCATCGGTATAAAATGAGCTGATTTGGTTAATCTATCAACAATCACCCAAATTGAATCATATCCCTTCAAAGTCCACGGTAGACCTGTCACAAAATCCATAGAAATGCTATCCTCTTTCCACTCTGGAATATTCAATAGTTGCATTAGACCCAGCCGTCTTTGATGTTCAATCTTCGACTTCTGACAAGCATACACAAACTCTACAATTGCTTTCTTTATCCCTGGCCACCAAAACAAAATCTTCAAGTCTTGATACATTTTTATGGTACCCGGATAAATACTTAACCCACTTCTGTGACCCTCCTCGAGAATAATCTTCTTAATTTTTGGCACATCTAGAAAACACACGCTATCTCTGAACCTCATCACACCATTCTCATCGACTCGAAAATCACCCCTGTTACCTTGGTTGATTAACGTCAGACGATCCACCAAACTCAAATAAGATTTTTGACTTTCTCTGATTTCATAGAGAATACCACTAGTCAACTTTAGCATACCCAACTTCACACTGTTAGGAGTCTCTTCACACACTAGACTCATATCTATGAATTGTTCAATCATTCCTAACTCTCGAACCATAAGCATCGACATATGTAAGGATTTCCTACTTAATGCATCAGCTACAACATTAGCCTTACCAGGGTGGTAACTCAATTCAAAATCATAATCCTTCAGAAGTTCAAGCCATCTCCTCTGCCTCTTATTTAACTCTTTTTTATCAAACAAATACTTCAGGCTCTTGTAATTACTGAACACTTTGAACCTGGACCCAAAAAGATAATGTCTCCAAACTTTCAACACGAACACCACAGCGACCAACTCTAAGTCATGCGTAGGATAATTCCTTTCATGAACCTTCAGTTGTCTGGAAGCATAAGCAACAACCTGGCCATTCTGCATCAGTGCACCACCAAGACCTATTTTTGAAGCATTACAATATATCACAAAATACTCACTCGGATTTGGCAAGATCAGTACTGAAGCAGTCGTCAACTTCTTCTTGAGTTCTACAAAACTCCTCTCACATGCAACATCCCACACATAAGCTTGACCCTTTCGAGTCAACTGAGTCAATGGCAACACCATCTTTGAAAAGCCTTCTATAAACCTATGATAATAACCAACTAAGCAAACGAAACTTCGAATCTCAGTAGCACACTTCGGAGTGTCCCACTACAACACAACATCAACTTTGGACGAATCAATAGCAACCCCTCCACTAGAAATTACATGGCTAAGGAAACACACTTCGTTCAACCAAAACTCACACTTGGACAACTTGGCATAAAGCTTGTTGTCCCTCAAAACCTACAATATAACTCTTAGATGTTGCGCATGTTCTTCCTCGGACTTCGAATATATCAAGATATCATCGATGAATACTACCATAAATTGATCTAAATAAGGATAAAAAAATCATATTCATATACTCCATGAATACACCAAGTGCATTAGATACACCAAACGACATTACAGTATATTCATAGTGTCTATACCTCGTCCTGAAAGTTGTCTTCGGAATATCATCAGGCTTAACGCGAATTTGATGATAACCAGACCTCAAATAAATCTTACTAAACACACAAGTGCCGACCAATTGATCCATCAGATCATCAATCCTCGAAAGTGGATACTTATTCTTGATCGCCACTTTATTCAATTGTCGATAATCCACACACAATCTCATGCTACCATCTTTCTTCCTCACGAACAACACAGGAGCACCCCACGGAGAAACACTCGATCGAATAAACTTCTTCTCAAGAAACTATTCCAATTGTTTCTTCAATTCTCCCAACTCAGGTGCAGACATCCGATAAGGAGCCATCGACATAGGACTAGTGCCCCAGTATCAAGTCCATAGTAAACTCTACCTCACGCTTAAGAGGTAAGTCACTTACTTCGTCTGGAAACACTTCTGGAAATTCCCAAACAACGGGTAGCTCCATGCTCACTGCTTTATAATCAACTTGAAGTGATGTAAATAATGCAAACATCTGAGCCTCATCTTCTAAGAGTTCTTCTACTTACTTAGCCGATACAAACATCAGCTATCCATAATCACCAAACTCTGGGAACCTCACAGTCTTTCTATAGCAATTGATATGAACATAGTTGAACTCCAACCAGTTCATTCCAAGGATAACATCAATTCGATGCAAAGGTAGACATACCAAGTCCATCACAAAATTCTTATTATAAATGGTCAAAGGGCAGCTCAAATAGACTAACGCAGTAGTCACAAAACCATTAGTCGAGGTATCGATAACCATACTCCCAACCATAGAAGATAATTTTAACATTGTACCAGTATCAACCAAAGTAATTAATTCAAAGCAATCAATTCAACATTGTAAGTGCTCTTGATTGGATGCATTTTATGGTAAAACATTAGAGTTTGCATGTATGTCATACTGAATGTTAAGACATACATAATGATGTGTGTGCAGGGTAAGTTAACTATAAGTTAAGCTGAATGTCATACAGAATGTCATGACACTGACCATAAGACATCCAGCGGGCAGGTTAGTTTTTCTGGTATCTAGAAATCAGGAAACAAATCAGGAGCTCAAGCTGAAAGACAGGAGACATTTGAGAAGCCCTAAAGTGAAGCAAATGCTCCTGAATTAAATGGCAAGCGTGCAGATAATTGAAGAGTAAGGTTTGTTACGATTAAACCTAACTGTGTGCACCAAGGCCCAAAGGACTGACTGCTCTATATATATATCAGAAGGAACAATCCTAGCAGTAGGGCTTTTAACAGAAGAATAGAGTGTGCATATTACAGAGTCCTTGTGAGTGAAGAAGGTTGTTCTTCACGTGAGTATTGTGAGTGAAGAAAGTGTGTTCTTCACGTGTGAATTGAGTCTTAGGAATACTTGTTTACCAAGCAACTATCTGCTGTATTGGTTAGGTAGATTCTAAGTTGTGTCTCACTCAAAGCTTTTAAGCAAGAGTGTGTGTGTACCTTGATCAAAGATTTGAAGCAAGATCAAGGTGTGTATGAAACGTGTCTTCATCTTTACTCTGTAACTGTAATTGGATATCACTCTGGTGTGATTGAGGGGGAGTGAGTGGGAATACTCAGGTCTAGAGTGTCTCTAGGTTGAAGTGTCATTGGGTAGGTTTTAAGTGAGGAGTGCAAACTGATTTGTTTGACTCTAAATAAATTCTACTAATAGTGAATTCATCCCTGGCTTGGTAGCCCCCAAATGTAGGTGTTGTTGACACTGAACTGGGTGAATAATTGCTGTGTTATTTACTGCGTTTACTTACAGTTTAATTAGTTAGTACAATAGTCAATGTCACAGTGGATGTTTTCTGTTAGAACACATATTGGTGTTTAATATATCTCATTGCTTTGATGATAACATTAATGAAATTTTGTATAAAAGAAATATATACTCTAATTCTGTTCAAGTGTTTATTTGTTTCAGATATCAAAATTAATATTATTCTGGAAGCAAGAACACCTCTGAACTCTACAGAACGATAAAGCTCTGAGTATCAGAAGCAATACATCAGAAGAATTTGATCTGCTATAGATGACTTTGAGCGAAGCTGAGAAGAATTTAAGTAAAGAGCATACGTAAAGCTTCAGAAGACTCTGGAAGTACTTAACGCTGCAAGTACAGAGGCTCTGATAAAGCTAGTCTGCTCTGATAAAGATATTCACACTAAAAGCACTTTGCTGCAAAACTCTGTTAGAGTTACTCTGATCCGAAGAACTAGGAACATCATCAGAAGTTCTAATGCAAGACGTTCTAAAGTTGTTGAAGAAGATGATGTTCAAATAAAGATCCGTTGGCATATTCCTTGTCGTTATCCAAACGGCTCTTTCCTTATTCCTGCATGACACAGGAATTCAGACAAAAAAGATTTGTCTGAACATTTCCCTTCTGAGAAAGGAAAAGTCAATAGAAGACAAAAACAACAGAATGCACAGTGTTGCACAGTCTTTGAGAAATGGACTTCAAGTACTATAAAAAGAAAGTTTCAGCATCACTTCAAAGGTTAACAAACTATAAACGAATTATTGACAAATCACTTGACAAATTATTCAACAAGCAACTCATACAAACTTTCTTCAAAGCTGAATAGTTTTTATTTCATTCTTAAACTTGTGTAAAAATCACTATTGTGATATAGCTTTTTAGAAACAACTCTTAAACACATTATTAGTTTATCTTTTGTAAAAGATTCCTTAAGAGACCAAGTATGGTCAGGTTTCTTGAGAAGACTAAGACAATTTTCTTAGTGGTTAACACTATAATCAGTTTAATTTAGTGGATTAAGTCCTTGTTGAGAAAGGCAAATCACCTTGGTAGGGTGGAATGGATTATTTTGAGTTCAAACGAACTAGGATAAAAATACCTTGTTATTTTTACTATTATCTTAATTGTTTTTAAAACCCTTATTCAACCCCCCCCCCCCCTTCTAGGTGTTTTTCCTACCTTTAGTTGGCATCAGAGCTCCGGTTCTGTAAGTGCTATCACTTAACCGTGACAGAAAAAGATCCTGTTGGGAAAAACTCTTGATCTATTATTTTTGATTTACCATGGCTGAAGCTTCAACTTCATACAACAATAAATATGATGATGAAGACTGAATCAGCACCAAACCTCCCATGTTTGATGGTGAGAAGTTTGATTAATGGAAATATAGAATAGAAAGTTTCTTTTTAGGCTATGACACTGACTTATGGAATTTGGTCACTGATGGTTATATTCATCCTACAAATGATGAAGGCAAAAAGGTTGACAGAAAGTCTATGTCTAATCAACAGAAGAAGGAGTTTAAAAATCATCACAAGGATAGAACCATTTTATTAAATGCTATATCTCATACCGAGTATGAGAAATAACAAATAGAGAAACAACATTTTATATTTTTGAATCTTTAAAAATGACGCATGAAGGAAACTCCCAAGTAAAGGAAACAAAGGCCTTAGCGCTCATTCAGAAATACGAAGCCTTCAAGATGGAGGAATCTAAATTTGTGGAAGCTATGTTCTCAAGATTTCATATTCTAACTGGTGGTTTGAAGGTTCTGGACAAAGGTTACTCTACCTCTGATCACATCAAGAAGATAATTAGAAGCTTACCAACAAGGTGGAGACCAATTGTGACAGCGTTGAAGCTTGCAAAGAATCTGAATAAGATCACTTTGGAGGAACTTATCAGTTCCTTAAGGAGTCACGAGATTGAGCTGGAAGAAGATGAACCTCAGAAGAAACGTAAGTTTGTTGCGCTAAAATCTAACAAATCTGCTAAAGCTTTGCAGGTAATTGAAGAAAGCTCTGAAGAATCTTCCTCTGAAGAAGATGAACGGTCTTTGCTGTCCAGAAGGATAAACCAACTTAGGAAGCATAAACAAAAGAAGTTCAGAAACTTCAAGAGATCTGATCAACATGGCGAATCTTCTGGACACAAGAAATCTGGAAAGAAAGATGTAGTGTGCTACGAGTGCAAGGAGCCAGGCCACTATAAAAATGAATGTCCCAAACTTCTGAAGGAGAAACTCAGAAAGAAGTTTGAAAAGAAAAAGAAAGTTCTAATGGCCACGTGGGATGATTCAGATGCTTCTGAATCTTCATTAGAGTCAGAAGATGAATGTGCTAATGTGGCATTGATGGTTGAGGTGGAGGACCACGAAGAAACTGCTGAATCTGGATCAGAATCAGATTCAAAAGAGGTATTTTCTGAACTTACTAGAGCTGAACTTACTGAAAGTTTATCTGAAATTCTTAAAAGCTACAGTAAGATCAAATTCAAATACAAGAAGCTTCAGAGCTGTCTTGCATCTGAGACTGATCAGCTGAGATCAGAAGTTGCTGAGCTTAAAGCAAATAATCTTAAAATGAAAAATGATTTAGAAAAAGCTCAAAAGTCTGATTCAGATCCTATGTCATGCTCTAAAAACATTTTAGAAGAGTATGATTATAGCTTTCAGAAGTTGATCTGAACAACCCTGTGTTTAATAAACCAAAACTTTATCAGAACAAAGATGCTTTTAAGGGAAAGAAATTCAAACATAATTTCAAACCTACTAACCCCAGAGGACCCAAGAAAATATGGGTACCTAAGGACAATAATTTTTGTTGCAAATGTCCTGAGCAACAAAGTTGAGACACCAATCATGGTACCTGGACTCTGGCTGCTCGCGACACATGACGGGAAGAAGGTCTATGTTTCAAAGCCTAGAACTTAGATCTGGAGGTAACGTGAAGTTTGGAGGGAACCAGAAGGGCAAAATCATTGGCTCTGGAACTATTGGTAATGGTAACCTCCCTTCCATATCTAATGTTTTACTTGTTGAAGGATTAACATATAATCTATTGTCCATAAGTCAATTAAGTGACAATGGTTATGATATAATCTTCAATAAAAAATGTTGTAAAGATGTGAGTCAAAAAGATGGTTCAATCCTCTTTAATGGGAAAAGGAAGAACAATATTTACAAAATTAATCTTTCAGAACTAAAAGTTCAGAATGTAAAATGCCTTCTATCTGTTAACGATGAGCAATGGGTCTGGCATAGAAGATTGGGTCATATTAGTATGAGACGTATATCTCAAATTAATAAGCTCAATCTGGTCAGAGGACTTCCTCAGTTGAAGTTCAACTCAGATGCTCTTTGTGAAGCATGTCAGAAAGGAAAATTTTCAAAATCCTCATTCAAAGCTAAAAATGTTGTTTCTACCTCTAGATCATTAGAGCTACTTCATATTGATCTGTTTGGACTAGTGAAAACTGCATCCATCAGAGGCAAGAAGTATGTATTAGTCATAGTTGATGACTACAGCAGATAGACATGGGTAAAATTCCTGAAACACAAGGATGAGTCACATTCTGTATTCTTTGACTTCTGCAAACAAGTCCAAAACGAAAAAGAATTTAAAATTGTTAAAGTCAGAAGTGATCATGGTGGAGAATTTGAAAATAAATACTTTGAAAAATATTTTAAAGAAAATGGCATTGCACATGATTTTTCTTGTCGTAGAACTCCTCAACATAATGGAGTTGTAGAAAGGAAAAATAGAACATTGCAAGAAATGGCCAGAACCATGATCAACAAGACTAACATGGCAAAACATTTTTGGGCAGAAGCAGTGAATACAACTTGTTATATTCAGAACAGAGTGTCTGTAAGACCTCTTCTAGAGAAGACTCCTTATGAATTATGGAGGAATAGAAAGCCCAACATTTCTTATTTCCATCCTTGTGGATGTGTTTGTTTTATTTTGAATACTAAGGAAAATCTGAACAAGTTCGATTCTAAAGCTCAGAAGTGTTTCATGCTTGGATATTCGGAATGCTCTAAAGGCTACAGAGTATACAATACTGAGACACAGATTGTAGAGGAATCAATTAATGTTAGATTTGATGATAAGCTTGGCAATCAAAAGCCAAAGCAGCTTGAAATTTCTGCAGATAGAGAAGTTCTTCTCACAAACTCTGAAGAATCAGAGGCAGACAAAGCTCAAGCAAAAGCACTAGAAGCAACGACAGATGCTACTCTTTTGACTGCTCAGATGGACAGCTTGACAATTTCTGAAGAACCAATTGTTAAAGGATCATCCAGAATCAAAGCCTCTCATCCAGAGGAAATGATAATTGGAAAGAAGGATGACCCTATCAGAACAAGATCTTTTCTCAGATCATCTGGAATGTCATTGTTTGGTTTGGTATCTATCATTGAACCCACCTCTATGGATGAGGCTCTGCAAGATAATGATTGGATACTTGCTATGCAAGAGGAGCTTAACCAATTTATAAGGAATGATGTCTGGGATCTGGTTCCAAGACCAAATGGATTCAACATCATTGGAAAAAAATGGGTCTTCAAAAACAAGATGAACGAGCAAGGAGAAGTTATCAGAAACAAGGCTAGGCTGGTTGCTCAAGGATATAGTCAGCAAGAAGGTATAGATTACACAGAGACATATGCTCCTGTGGCAAGGTTAGAATATATCCGCTTGCTTATTTCTTTTGCTGCACAGAATAACATCACTCTATATTAGATGGGTGTTAAAAGTGCTTTCTTAAATGGATTCATAGAAGAGGAAGTTTATGTTCATCAACCCCCTGGTTTTGAAAATGAAAATTTTCCAGAACACGTTTTTAAACTGAAGAAATCACTATATGGCTTAAAACAAGCTCCCAGAGCTTGGTATGAGAGGCTGAGTAACTTTCTTCTGGAAAATAATTTTATTAGAGGAAAAGTTGATATTACTCTCTTCCATTAATCAATTAAGAAAGACATTTTAATCTGTCAGATTTATGTTGATGATATTATTTTTGGAACTACCAATATTACGCTTGGAAAGGAGTTTGCTCAATCTATGCAGGCAAAATTTGAAATGAGCATGATAGGAGAACTCAGATTTTTTCTAGGAATTCAAGTGAATCAAACTCCAGAAGGCACCTACATACATCAGACAAAGTATGTAAAGGAGCTTCTGAAGAAATTCAACATGACAGAAAGTAAGCTAGCAAAGACTCCAATGCATCCAACAAGCACTCTAGGTAAAGAAGAGGTAAGTAAAATGGTAGATCAGAAGCTCTACAGAGGTATGATTGGTTCTCTTTTGTACTTGACTGCTTCTAGACCTGATATCCTCTTTAGTGTTTGTCTATGTGCTAGATTCTAATTAGATCCTAGAGAATCTCACTTAACAGCTGTTAAGAGGATTCTGAGGTATCTGAAAGGTACTACTAACATGGGTTTTTGTTACAGAAGATCTGATGAATACAGATTAGTTGGATTCTGTGATGCTGATTATGCTGGAGATAGAATAGAACGTAAAAGTACTTCTGGAAGCTGTCAGTTTCTGGGAAGTCATCTGATCTCATGGTTCATCAAGAAGCAACCCACAATAGCGCTTTCAACAACAGAAGCAGAATATATTGATGCTGCTGGTTGTAGCACACAGATGCTCTGGATGAAAAGTCAACTAGAAGATTATCAGATACATGAGAGTACAATTTCTATCTTCTGTGATAATACTTCATCTATTTGCCTTTCTAAGAATCCCATTTTATATTCTAAGGCAAAGCATATAGAAATTAAGCATCATTTCATCAAAGACTATGTTTAGAAGGGAATTATAAGCTTAAATTCTGTTGATACAGACCATCAATGGGTTGATATCTTCACAAAACCCCTTGCTGAAGATAGGTTTAAATTTATTCTGAAAAATATTAGTATGGATTTTTGTCCAGAATAAAACTATTATTCAGAGTCAAATTTATTCAGATGAAATATGATTAATATCTATACTCTAAAGTAATTCATCTGATTATTTCTTTTGGTACGTTATTTATTTTTTATGAAACTCTGATCTAGCAAGTCTCAGAAGATCTGAGCGTTAATTAACATTTCTTATTCTAAAGAGATTCAGAGGCACATCAACATCAAACATGTGTCACACGAAATCTGAAAAGGTGGAGTGTACACAATGAGACGCCGTGTTGAGGTACTGTTTGATTTCTCAATTTCTCGTTTTCCTCCCCATGCTTGTCAGTATCATTTAATGCTCTTAAATCATTATTCTTTTTTATGTGACTTTTTGTTTTAAATTAATTGAATTAAATGATGAACGTGTGAATGTGTGCCCTAATTTTTGCCCCTATATATTCCACAACACAACACCTCTCACATTTTTCACTCTTTCTCACACCTTTTATGCATTTCTGTCGTCTACACTGTCTCATCTTCTCTTCCAAACCTAAATCTCAAAGAAGAACTCGTTATCTCTCAAGATCAGAAATGGCAACTTCATCTTCAACCTCTCAACAGTTTGAATCTACAATGGATGCGGTTTCATCTTCTACTATGGGTCTTGCTCCGTTCAAAAAACCTATAAGAACTTTCCTCACACCTATTGATCAACTGGAAGTTTTGTGTGAGTTCTTGGTAGATTCTGAATGTATTGCTGTGAATGGTTTTGATTTGCCTCCAACTGTGTCATCACAAGGATGGACAAAGTATTTTGATAGACTGATAGGTCCAGTTTATCCTTGCTTGGTTAAAGAATTTTGGATCCATGCAACCGTTTTCCCCAAATTCATCGTTTCTTCAGTTCTGGGTAAAGATATTATCATCACTGAAGATCTGATTCGCAAGTTGATAGGATATCAAGAAACAGATGGTGTTACTCATCTGCCAGTAGGTCGTATTGAAATGAATGAGGTGTACAGTGAAGTTTTCTCTTCTGGGGAAGTTTCAAGAAAAATAAAGGATTTAAAGGGTCATCACAAGATCTGTGCAAAGATCTTCTTAGGCTGCATACATCATAAGAAATCCACAAATTCTCCTGACTACATCAACACAGATCAGATGTATTTCATGTACTGTCTGGGAAAAAGCATCACGGTGGATCTGCCTCACTTACTCTTTACTCATTTGTAGGGACATGTAAAAATGTCCAGAGAATCTGTCAAAACAAAGCATCAGAAGGTCAGAAACTGGATCCCTATGGGAAGGCTGATCTCAGATATTCTGACTGAAAATGGATTAGTGGCTCATCTGACAGAAGCTGGTCTGACAGAAGAGTTAGCTTCAACTATTGGAAAGCCTCTGAATGAAAAGAGTCTATAGAGGATGAGGATAGTGAAAGAACTTACTTTTGCACCAGCTCAGATCAACATTGGCGAAGTAAGCCAGAGAAGAATTCCTTTAGATGATTTTCCTCTCTTCACTGCTGAAGAACCAAGGGAAATTGTTTTGGCCTACATTGCTCAATGCTTAGCAGATGGAACCCCTCTGCCACCAGATTTGATCAAAAGAGCAAATGAACCTGGACCAGACTTCTATGGAGAGAAGCAGAGGAAGAAAAGAAAGGTCTTAGAGGAAGGATCTTCGAAGCCTAAGAGGAAAGCTTTTGGCGAAGCATCTTCTGCAAAGCCAAAACGCTTCAAGAAGCAGAAAGGTAACCCTTCTGCAAATTTATCTTCTATTTCTGAACAAGCAATAGAAACACCAACATCTGAACCTCCTCCTCCTCCTTATGACCCAATTCCCACACCTTCTCCACCTCACAACTCTGAACCCATTTTATATGAACCAAAAAAATCTCAACCACTACACTTTAAACCTCAACAACATCAAACTTCTGAACCACAACAACCACAATCGTCTGAACAGACTACATTTGTACCATCCATACCTTCCTTCAACATCCATCAGAAAACAACTTCTGATAAAACCCCATCTTCTATTCCACAAACATCTGAACCAAACCCCTCTGTAACCCAACCATCTGAACATCCACCATCTGAAAATCAATCATCTGAACCTGCCATTCTTGATATCCAACCTCTCACGACTGTCTATCCAGTTCCATCTGGATCATCTGAATCTTCTGATTCATCTGATTCCACTTATTTTGATAGATCAGATGTCATCTCTTTGTTTCTCAAACCTTTTGTTTCTATCCCATCGGACCCTGAGGATGATACTTTTTCATCTGAACCAACCCCATCTGAACCTAAGATTTCTAATACTTCATCTGTCCATATTCCATCTTCATCATATCCACCTGTTATCATTATTCCTTCCTTTTCTATACCTTCAACCTCTGCTACTACCAAAACACCACCATTAAAAGCTTACCTAAAACCCAAACCTAGGCTAGATGTTGGTACATTGTTTGCTGGTTTTGAAAAAGAAATAAATATGTGGTTATCTACTGTCAAGAAGGAATTCCTTTCAAGTATGAATCCTGATGGTTCTAAAGCAATCTGAAAGAGATTCAAAAATAGATTCAACTATGTGGCTTCAAATCTTCAAGAGATTTGTTTTGATGATGCAAAGGTCAGATTTGCGGAAGCTGTCAGACTCACTCTTCTGAGTATTCGCATCAATCTAACCTTGCTTCTGGAAAACACACCCGCAAAGGATATGTGTCTTCCTTCTGAAGACTTTGTTGCATCTGAGACTGCTGAAGTGTCTAAGCCTAAAGAAGTCATTCCAGAAGGTTCTGCTCCTGGTCCTGAAGAAACTCTTGACCCTGTTCAACCTTTTGACATGATTGTACAGAATGCATCTGCTTCTTTGGTTATTCACAATGCATATGCTTCTGCGTCTGCTCCTGAGTCATCTGAAGTGAAGAAAGAAGATGAAGATCTGCATGCTAAGTTTGTTGAGCTTAAGGCTAGAAACACTGAGATAAGATCTTGGATGGTAAAGCAGGAAAAGACCACTGAAGAAATCAAGACTTGGATGGCTAAGCAAGACGAGTCAACCTCTGAGATAACAAATCTTCTAAATATTCTGGCTTCCTGTTCTTCTTAGTTTCCTTGTTGTTTGTGCACTTATGTGTTAACTGCTTGTCTGTTTCTGTTTTGGATTATTTCTATCATATGATTTATTGTTTTCCTCTGTTATTTTTTTCTGTCTTAAAGTCTTTCTTAATCAGATTTTCTTTTTGATATGACAAAAAGGGGGAGAAAATGATAATTTTGATCATTTACATAAACAGATACCAAAAGGCAACTCATACATGATATATCTTATCTAATGATATTTATTAAGTGTTTCAGAGCTAATAATTAAGAATTAACTCTGAACTAAAGTCTGAGAATCTACAAGTGTGATCTAATGCTGAAAAGAATACAAGAGCTGAAAGGGAAGTATTTAATCTTTTTAGAAGTATTCATTTCAGGGGGAGATTAATATTCTCAGGGGGAGAGATATTACTTTTCTATTTGAACAAAACTTCCCATAGTTTTTGTCATCATCACGTGTGAATTGAGTCTTAGGAATACTTGTTTACCAAGAAACTATCTGCTGCATTGGTTAGGTAGATTCTAAGTTGTGTCTCACTCAAAGATTTTAAGCGAGTGTGTGTGTACCTTGATCAAAGCTTTGAAGAAAGATCAAGGTGTGTATGAAGTGCGTCTTCATCTTTACTCTGTAACTATAATTGGATATCACTGTGGTGTGATTAAGGGGGAGTGAGTGGGAATACTAAGGTCTAGAGTGTCTCTAGGTTGAAGTGTCATTGGGTAGGTTTTAAGTTAGGAGTGCAAACTGAGTTGTTTGACTCTGAATTAATTCTACTAATAGTGAATTCCTCCCTGGCTTGGTAGCCCCCAGATGTTGGTGTTGTTGACACTGAACTGGGTGAACAATTGTTGTGTTATTTACTGCTTTTACTTACAGTTTAATTAGTTAGTACAGTAGTCAATGTCACAGTGGATGTTATAACTTTGGTAATAACTTCCATCGTGTGCTAGCCAGAATTTCAATTGGCATCAGAGCAGGCACCCTGCCTGTTTATTCTGGGTGAGATCTAGGGAAATAAATTCTGGTACTATGGATAAAGATATTGGATTCACTAATAGACCTCAAATTCTGGATGGTTCTAATTATGTTTATTGGAAACCTAGGATGATTGCATTCCTAAAATCCATAGACAACAAGGCTTGGAGAGCTGCAAACTCTGGCTAGGAACATCCTGTGAAGACTGACAAGGATGGAGTAGATGTGTTAATTCCTGAAGAGGAATGGAACAAAGAGTAAGAGGCCTTAGCTCTTGGGAACTCTAAAGCATTGAATGCACTCTTCAATGGTATAGACAAAAACATCTTCAGAATGGTACACCACTGTGAACTATCAAAGGATGTTTGGGACACTCTCAAAACTTCTCATGAGGGAACTTACAAGTTCAAAATGTCAAGACTTCAAATGCTGACCACCAAATTTAAAGGTCTGAGGATGAAGGAAGATGAGACCATTCATGAGTTTTACATGAATGTTCTTGAACTTGCAAACACCTCAGGAGCCTTGGGAGAAAAGATGGCTGAAGAGAAGCTTGTAAGGAAGATTCTTAGGTCCTTACCTAAGAGGTTTGTCATGAAGGTCACAGCCATTGAAGAAGCCCAAGACATATGCAACATGAAAGTGGATGAACTCATAGGTTCTCTCCAAACATTTGAGATGGGCATGTGTGATCAAACTGTAGAGAAAAAGAGCAAAAGCATAGCTCTTGTCTCAAACACTGCTGAGGATTCAGAAGAAGAGGGTGGTGAAAAAGAGGAGAATTTGTCAAAAGCAATAGCCTTGCTTGGAAGACAATTCAATAAACTGATCAAAAGGATAGATCATAAGTCAAAGCCCTATGCCAAGAACACCTCTTCTGACAACAGCAGAAAGAGTAACTTTGAGGAGAATTCTAACCAAGGAAAAGGAGTTCAATGCCATGAGTGTGAAGGATATGGACACATTAGAAAGGAATGTCCCACATACCTCAAAAAGAAGGGAAAAGGCCTAACAGTCACATGGTCTGATGAAGATTCAGAAAGTGGATCAAAAGGAGAATCTTCCAAACATGTCACTGTTTTAAACAGTGTATGTATATCTGATGGTGATTCAAGTAAAGATGAATTAACTTATGATGAACTAGCAGATTCATATAAAAAGCTACACATCAGAAGTACTGAATTATATCAGCAAGGAGAGCACCAAAATAAGTGCATAATGGAATTAGAGGCTGAGAAGATAGAGCAGCTGGCAACAATAGACTCACTCAAAAGTGAGGTCAACTTGTTGGAATCCAAAATGGAGCAGATGGCAAAATCCATAAGGATGCTAAACCCTGGGACTGACACCCTAGAAGAAATCCTGCAGAGTGGTCAGAGTTCAGGAAATAGGTCTGGACTGGGATTTGTTGATAGACAAAATCCTGCTTTGAAACTCAAGAGATTGAAATCTGAGATTCAGAAGGTAAAGAGGATGTCACGACCAATGTCACAACATCCACCATACAGAAACTGTAACCATGTAAAAAGTAGATTCCAAGGGTATAGATGTTACCACTGTGGAAAACTTGGTCATATCAAATCTGTGTGTTTCTGGCTGCATGGATTTCCTAGTCATCCTCATCAAAGGAAATCTAAACAAAGTGCTCATGTTAAAAGGCAGCATCAAGCAAAACCCAAGAAAGATGTTCCTAACAAGAAAAGACAATGGGTTGTCAAGAATATGGCTTTAGTAGCTCAAGCTTCTCTAAAGATGCCAACCAAGGAAGATTGGTACTTTGAAAGTGGTTGTTCTAGACACATGACTGGAATAGAGAATATTTTGGTAAACATAAAACCTCATTCCTCAAGTCATGTAACATTTGGTGATGGAGCTAGAGGAGAAATCAAAGGTGCTGGAAAACCAGATTGCCCTAGGGGTCCAAGACTGGATAATGTCTTGTTGGTTAAAGGAATGACTGTTAATCTCATCAGTATTAGTTAGCTCTGTGATTAGGGCTTTAGTGTAGAATTCACTAAAGATGAATGTACTATCATCAATGAAGAAAGTAAAGAAGTCATGAGGGGATCCAGAGCAAAGAATAATTGCTACTTATGGGAGCCTAAAAGCAACCTCACTGGATTAATCAATGATGTAAATAAGGAGAAAATATCGTTGGAAAAAGGGAGACATCCAAAAAGGATAAAGAAGACCGTAACCAAGGAATCAGTAAGAGGAGCCCCAAAGGTGTCTTTAGATGGGAGATCAGGATATGGTAAATATGAGGTTGACAGGCAAGCTAAGATAGCATGTCCAAAGAAGGCATATCAAAGAAGTCTGGACCTGCTATATTGGAACTTGAGGGAGTCCATGAAAAGTAGTCAGCATCAAGAGATCAATGTCACTAAGAATGTTATGACACTATACTGTAACATTTAGAGTAACCTCACTGAGACCTCAATTTTGAGTAATATAACAGTGTATGGTGATGGCCAACTTCACTCAAGAGGAGATAATATGGAGCCTAGGGACTTTGACACGCAAAGGGCCACTAGTTTCTCAAGGAATCACGGGACGAATACTGAGTGAAAATAAGAGAAGCAACTTGAAAAGGCAGTGTAATACGAAATTATTACAATTAATAGGGAATTGTGTTTTGACATTTAATCACGTTCTGATTGGTCAAAATATTAATTTCCCTCCATTAATGCAAGCCAACTCCTCTAGTTCTTCAGAGTACCTCTGTGATTGCCCAGACCAGTTCGTATCCATGCATACCTCACTCGAACTCCACAGTAAACCCCTTCTACAACCAAAATCACCAACTATGTCTCAACAACAATCTCCCATCCCTATCAAGCATGAATCTGCTCAAAACAAGAACATCTTGTTGGAGGATATCATGGATGTCATTCCACTCAGTATGGTCTTTGGGAGAAGCAGTAAAGTCCAAACATCAGCTCCTTCACATGCAGACAAAGAAGGGAAGAATCTTGAACCTTCCATGGACAACTGCAATGACAGGTCTGTCGATGAACTGGTCTCCAAAATCCTTCATGAAGGTCGTAATGTACATGGAATCTCCATTCCTCTGGCTAGGGTTGATCCATCTCCAATATCTAATGACATTCAGGAGGACAACTCTGATTTTTCCTCTGGGATCAAGAAGACTAACCCTAACACTGAAAAACTATAAAATCTTGCTAGCTTTGTGGTACATGAAGAAGGTCAGGATGATGGCCAAAATGTTGAAACCAAGAGCACTAATCATGAGGAAGAAATGAATGAAGCTCCAGACAACGAGGTAAATGTTGAAGATAGGCCATCAGATGATGAACTTATCAAGAATGTAGTTCCTGATATAGCTGAAAAATTAGCAACAAGGAAAGGAAAAACTGGTCTTAACAAAGAACCCTCAAAAGAACACAGAACAAGAACTCCTGCGGGTCCGTCTAAATCATGGGGCAAGACATCATCTTCATCCAAGAAGAGGAAAGTTGCTGAGAGCGACTCTGAGTCGGATGTTTTAAGATATGTCTCTAACATCTTCAATAACAAGAAATCAGTGGGTAAGAGACCTCTCAAACCCATGTCAGCTGCTCCTCTAGACAATGTATCATTCCATTCCATTCATAGTGTGACAAAATGGAGATATGTATACCAAAGGAGAATAGCCCTTGAAAGAGAATTGGGGAAAGATGCTTTAGAGATCAAGGAATTAATGGATTTGGTACACAAGGCTGGTCTGATCAAGACTGTTACTGGCTTTTCAAAGGGCTATGAAGGGTTGGTAAAGGAGTTAATTGTTAACATCCCTGAATCAATCTTGAAAAGAGACAGCAAGGACTTCATGAAAGTCTATGTCAGGGACAATGTGTGCAGTTTTCACCCTCTGTTATCAACAGGTACTTAGGAAGAACAAATGGTGGAGAAAAGGAGCTGATTGCCACAGAGGACCAAGTGTGCAAAATCATTACTGCAAACCAAGTCACTACTTGGCCTTCCAAAGGAAAGTTGTCTGCAGCACAACTGAGTGTCAAATATGCAATCTTGCATAATATTGGAGCTACCAACTGGGTACCTACTAACCATACCTCCACAATTGTTGTTGGCCTTGGCAAGATCATTCATGCCATAGGCACCAAAGTGAACTTTGACTTTGGCCATTACATTTTTGATCAAGTTATAAAGCACTCTACCACCAAGGCTATCAAACTACCAATAGACTTTCCATATCTTATCTGTAAAATCATACTAAACCAATATCCGTGGATTTTGAATACTAGTGACACTGCCCTCAAGAGGGAGGTTGAGTTGTCACTTCACTTTAAACTGTTTGAAGGAAGGCATGTCCCAGACGTGGTGTTTACATCTGCTGATAAAAGCAAGATCTCCAAAAGAATTGTGATTGCAGAATTAAGGGATACATGCAGGGAGCTAGGAGAATTAATTAGCTCAGCAACTGCTCAAAAGATAAAGCTAGAAGCACTTATCCAAAGACTTGAAAAAGATGCTGAAAATGAAGCTATGTCAGAAGAAGAGTCTAATGACAGCAGTAAGAGTGTCCCAACCAATGCCTATGACATCAGTTCTGCCTATGAGAAGGATGAGTAATTCAATGCTAAACTACTGATGAGGGGCTCAGGTTGATGATTGCTGAGCTGATGAGGTGTAAAAGATATGCTGATGATTGAAAGTCTTCCATGTGCAGTTGTTTAGGTTTTTGTTGTAAACAATTGATGCTATTTATGAGATATGTGTTGTAATGCCCCTAACAATTGTAATGTTACAATTTTTGATTTGTGCTAAGTCCTTAGTTGGATCTTAATTTGTGGCTAAAAAGGGGGAGAGAAAGATAGAGTGATATTAACAGCAGGTGGAAGAACAGGTGGAGAACAGGTGGGCTAGCATATGTGCTAATGTGTGCACATGGTATAATCATGCTTGCAGGAGTGACCACGAGTGCTACTGAAGATATGTGTGATAACAGCTGCCTAGAGGTGCTACTAAAGATATGTGTGATAACAGCTGCCTAGTGTTGTTAGTAATATGCTGATGCAATTTGTGTGTGAATTTCTATGGTGTATAAGAATGTTTGTTGCTAACCATGTGTGATACTAGATAGTGTTTAGAAGTTGTGTGTATTTGCAGGATAGTAGCAGAGTGTGTTGTGCATCTCTTCAGGGGGAGTAGCACAGGTGTGTATGCTTTAGGATGTCATCCTGAATGTCATAACATCTAGAGCAGACTGGATGAATATGTGTGACTGCAGAGTGTGCAGGTTAAGTGCTCAGTTGGTAAGGTGCATCGGTTGAGGGGGAGTAACTCAGTGAGTTACTGTGAGTTACTCAGCAAAGTCTGACATCTGTAGTGGTAACTAACAGATGGTTAACAAGGTGAGTTATAACAGTGAGAGCTAATTGTGAGGACTCTGAGAGTGGTTTGAACTAGTAACTTTCCTGCATGACAGGGCACATGATAAGTCTCCTGCTGTGTTTAAACTCTGATATGTTAAACAGGGTATTTTAGCCAAAAATTTGCCAAAGGGGGAGTTTGCAAGTGCTCTTGATTAGCTGCATTTTGTGGCAAAACAATAGAGTTTGCATGTATGTCATACTGAATGTTAAGACATACATAATGATGTGTGTGCAGGGTAAGTTAACTATAAGTTAGGCTGAATGTCATACAGAATGTCATGACACTGACCGTATGACATCCATCGGGCAGGTTAGTTTTTCTGGTATCTAGAAATCAGGAAACAAATCAGAAGCTCAAGCTAAAAGACATGAGACATTTGAGAAGCCCTAAAGCGAAACAAATGCTCCTAAATTAAATGGCAAGCGTGTAGATAATTGAAGAGTAGGGTTTATTATGATTAAACCTAACTGTATGCACCAAGACCCAAAGGAATGACTGCTCTATATATATCAGAAGGAACAATCCAAGCAGCAGGGCTTTTAACAGAAGAATAGAGTGTGCATATTACAGAGTCCTTGTGAGTGAAGAAGGTTGTTCTTCACGTGAGTATTGTGAGTGAAGAAAGTGTGTTCTTCACGTGTGAATTGAGTCTTAGGAATACTTGTTTACCAAGCAACTGTCTGCTGCATTGGTTAGGTAGATTCTAAGTTGTGTCTCACTCAAAGCTTTTAAGCAAGAGTGTGTGTGTACATTGATCAAAGCTTTGAAGCAAGATCAAGGTGTGTATGAAGTGTGTCTTCATCTTTACTCTGTAACTATAATTGGATATCATTGTGGTGTGATTGGGGGGGAGTGAGTGGGAATACTCAGGTCTAGAGTGTCTCTAGGTTGAAGTGTCATTGGGTAGGTTTTAAGTGAGGACTGAAAACTGAGTTGTTTGACTCTGAATTAATTCTACTAATAGTGAATTCCTCCCTGGCTTGGTAGCCCCCAGATGTAGGTGTTTTTGACACTGAACTGGGTGAACAATTTTTGTGTTATTTACGGCTTTTTCTTACAGTTTAATTAGTTAGTACAGTAGTCAATGTCATAGTGGATGTTATAACTTTGGTAATAACTTCCAT
This sequence comes from Lathyrus sativus, assembly GCA_963859935.3. Lineage (NCBI taxonomy): Eukaryota > Viridiplantae > Streptophyta > Magnoliopsida > Fabales > Fabaceae > Lathyrus > Lathyrus sativus. The sequence continues at coordinate 522,888,297 of OZ012739.1, forward strand.
CATGTGCTAGCCAGAATTTCAAACATCATTAATAAAGCAAGTACCTATGATCAAGTTATATGTCCTGGGTTCTTCTGCACCGCTCAAAGCAAACACTCTGTCGTTCATCTGAGTAGCAGTAGCAGTTTTCTTCAGCTGTTGGCACTGGGTACTGCTATGACCTTTCTCTCCACAGTTGAAGCAAGTCGGAGCTTCATATTTGCATTCAGTAACTCTGTGAGCTCTCCTATCATAACGATGACATCTCAGCGCATTATTAGTAAAACCTCAACACTGTGACCTTGCTTGCCACACTTATAACACTTGCTTAGAGCAATAGCCTCTCCCCCACTTGACGTTTTCCCATCTGAAGCCTTATGTTTCCCTTTATCACCAAAAGTCACATACGGTTTACCTCTATACTGTCCTTTCTCTTTCTTCTCACTCAGCTGCTTGTAGTGAGCAGATCGAGCTCGGCTATCCTCATCATAAATTCTGCTCTTGTCCACCAGTTCTGCAAACCGACGAATCTGCTGGTACCCAATTCCCTGCTTAATCTCTGGTCTCAATCTATTCTCAAACTTGATACACTTCGACATCTCTGCATCAGCATGATTGTAATGCGGGCAAAACTTCATTAAAGCCTTAAACTTTGCCGCATACTCAGCCACAATCATATTCCCTTACTTGCTCAAGGAATTCCACCTCTTTCTTGCCCTGAACATCTTCAAGAAAATTATTCCTCAAAAATTATTCCTTAAACACAGTCAAAGTTATTGCAATGCCAACACCTCCCAATCTCTGACGAGTGTTATCCTGCCAGTCCTCAGCTTCCTCTGCTAGCATATACATACCAAACTGCACCTGTTGAGCATTAGCGCACGCCATAACCCGGAATATCTTCTCAATCACTTTTAGCCATTTCTGCGCACCATCAGGATCATAAGTTCCCTCAAAAGTCGGCAAATTGTTCCTTTGGAACTTCCCCAAAGCACGAAACTCATCTGGAGGTCCACCATTCTGGGCCATCATTTTGGCAAGCGATTCCAGCACATCAGCAAGCGCACGATCATTTCTTCCAGCCATCTGCAGCCAACAACAGGTTCAGAAGAAAAAAACTCATCCAATAGTGTTCTCACACTATTGATTGACAGGGGAGTAACAACATAAAAATTTTGCCAGACGGACCGACCTATTCTGATACCACTAATGTAACACCCTTTTCTACCCCACAAATATAATGGCAAATTAATCACATTTATCAGAGTAAAATATTAAACACAATAAAAATCACCTCAAAGGGGGTACATTTCTCAATAACTCAAATAAAAGTCAATGCTCCGTAAACAACGGGTTTTCCCAAAATTACTCAAAAATTGCTCAAAAGGAAGCGGAACTCAAAAAGGCAAAATCCAAAGTTTTCCTTGCGCAACAACATAATAAAAATAATAATAATCAATAAAACATGGTTTAACTCAAAGACCCCAACCCGATGTTACACTATCAGAGCAAGACCCTCTAAGTCAACCAAAAGTCAAAAACTCCAAAAAGTCCTCGACGACATCCATAGCTAAACCTGGTCATCTGCACGTTACCCACGTGGAGGCAACATTCAAACAGGAAGGGTAAGTAAAATGATTCATAATAATTAATATAGGAATCAATATATAAAATAGTGTCATTTTCGTATTCAACATCATCATAATCATCAAGGAAACATCAAAAAGTCATAATATGATAAATTACACCAAATTGTCACATAAATGCAAATGCAACAAGACTCATGCATGTGGTACCAATTCATCAAAGTTCGATGGACACTGGGCCATAAACCCTTCATAGATCCCCATCAATTGGATCGATTCTACACAAGAACCGGAGCACAACCAAATACTTCACATCTGCACAATGGGACTGAAGCCACAAGAATCAAACAATAGATTGAAGTCCGGAATGCATATGAATGTATGATGCACACATCAATATCATCCTCATAATAAACTCATTAGGTGCATCATCGTTCATCAAAATCATCATAATAATTATGTCATCATATAATCATCAAAAATTCATGGAATCAACATCAACTCATCATCGTTACTCATAGGAATCATCATACTGTCATGTATTAATAACATATGAATCACATTCCTAGTCAAGGTAATTCATCCAGAAAATCCCAGTATCAAAGCATCAAGACAACACTGCACAAGAACACAATTCTCGAAACTCTGCTACGTTCGTTGGACTGTTCGCCGTGCGAGTCTGGGGCGAGTGTTCACTATACGAACTCGCGATTACAACAAAACGCTATTATGCACCAGTAGCAAAACCAGCCCAAAAGTCCCTATGATTTCCTTCCCCAATGCCCCAAAAACATCCCTAAATAATTCCTAAGGTATTACGGCGATAAAGGCACAAAATCTACGACTTATTAGGCCAATCCCGTATCATATTTACGCCTCCAATTCCCATAAAATCCTTACAATTTTCCCACATTCATTAGAGTTCTCATAATCAATTATCCTATATGGTTAAAACCTCAACAACAGAGTTTGGCCACGAAGGCCTAATTTCCCTTACTCCCAAATCAGCCTCAAACCTATCAGACCATCAGTCCAAATCCCTCAAACTCATTAAACTCACCAGAAAGGCAACAACAATTCAATACTCAAAATACCTAAACCCTTAAATCGTCTTTAAACACATTAAATCATATATTAAAAACAATAAAGGCAATACTCCCCTCCCCATACTTAAACAACCTCAAAAACAGATTTGGCCATGAAGACCTAATTTCCTCAAACTCAAAAACCACACAAATCCTTAAATTGGCTTTAAATACATTGAATCATATATAGAAAATAATGAAGGCAATACTCCCCATATCTTAATTGTCGACTCTAAGCCTTTCTCCTTGATTCTTGGAAACCTCGCGAAGCTTTGCCTCAATCCTCTTCCTCAGAGCTCTGGCCTCTATTTCTTCCCTTTTCACGGTCTAACAAGAATGAATCATAATTTCCTTAAAATTCCTTTTTGTTAAACCTAACTTTGGGTCTTAAAATGGGCTTTCCAATTTCACCCTCACTAACTCCTCCTCAAAAGTCCACTTTACCCTCAATTCACTTATATTTATTTAAATTAATAATAATACCAATATATTCATATTATATACTATTATTTAAATAAATAACTCAAAATCCATAATTCTCAAAATTCACACCAACCATCGAAAATCACCAAAAATACGAATATTCATATTTAAATAAATTAAATAAATATTCCAATAATTTGGGGTGTTACAACTCTCCCTCACTTAAAAGAATTTTCTCCCTCAAAAATTACCTGAAGGAAACAGAGTCAGATATGACTCCCTCATCTGATCCTCACGCTCCCAAGTCATGCTCCCTCCAGCTGGTCCTCCCCAAACTACCTTTAGCAAGGAATTCACTTTACCTCACAGTTGCTTCACTTCTCGTTCATCAATTCATATTGACAATGCCTCAACAGTCAAGTTATCCCTCACTTGTATATCATCCATCTGAATCACATGTGACGGATCTAGAATGTACTTCCTCAACTGAGACACATGAAATACATCATATAAATTCGCAAGCGACAACGGTAAAGTAATCTGATGTGCTAATTTTCCCACCCTCTGCGAAATCTAAAACGGACCAACAAAGCGCGGTGTGAGCTTTTGAGACTTCAAAGCTCGGCCAACACCAGTTACCGGCGTAACTCTCAAAAACACGTGATATCCCTCTTGGAATTCAAGTGTTTTCCTCCTCTTGTTGTGATAACTTTTATGACGACTCTGCGATACTTTCATCTTTTCTCGGATCATCTTAATCTTTTCAGTCGTCTCTTGCACAATCTCAGGTCTGAGCATAACACTTTCGCCTGACTCATACCAACATAAAGGAGTCATATATCTCCTACCATACAATGCCTCATACGGTGCCATTCTGATACTAGAATGGTAACTGTTGTTGTAGGTAAACTCAATCAACGGAAAATGACCATCCCATGATCCACCTTCATCCAATACACAAGCTCTCAACAAATCCTCTACAGACTGGATAGTTCTCTCTGTCTGTCCATCCGTCTGTGGATGATAGGAAGAACTCAACCTCATCTTAGTACCCAAAGTTGTCTACAAACTCTCCCAGAACCACAATGTGAATCTCGGATCTCTAACAGACACAATACTTGAAGGAATATCATGCAGTTTCACAATCTCATCAATATACAATTCGGCCAGCTTCTGCAACGAATAATTGATCCTCATCAATATAAAATGAGCCGATTTGGTCAATCTATCAACAATCACCCAAATTGAATCATATCCCTTCAAAGTCCTCGGTAGACCTGTCACAAAATCCATAGAAATGCTATCCCATTTCCACTCTAGAACATTCAACAGTTGCATCAGACCCAGTTGTTTTTGATGTTCAATCTTCGACTTCTGTCAAGCATACATAAACTCTGCAATTGCTTTCTTCATCCCTGGCCACCAAAACAAAATCTTCAAGTCTTGATACATTTTTGTGGTACCCGGATGAATACTTAACCCACTTCTATGGCCCTCCTCAAGAATGACCTTCTTAATTTCTGGCACATCTGGAACACACACCCTATCTCTGAACCTCATCACACCATTCTCATCGACTCGAAAATCACCCCCATTACCTTGGTTGATTAACGTTAGACGATCCACCAAACTCAACTAAGATTTTTGACCTTATCTGATTTCGTAGAGAATACCACTAGTCAACTTTAGCATACCCAACTTCACACTGTTAGGAGTCTCTTCACACACTAAGACTCATATCTATGAATTGTTCAATCAGTCCTAACTCTCAAACCATAAGCATCGACATATGCAAAGACTTCCTACTTAATGCATCAGCTACAACATTAGCCTTACCAGGCTGGTAACTCAATTCAAAATCATAATCCTTCAGAAGTTTAAGCCATCTCCTCTGCCTTATATTTAAATCTTTCTGATCAAACAAATACTTTAGACTCTTGTGATTACTGAACACTTCGAACCTGGACCCCAAAAGATAATGTCTCCAAACTTTCAACTTGAACACCACAGCGGCCAACTCTAAGTCATATGTAGGATAATTCCTTTCATGAACCTTCAGTTGTCTGGAAGCTTAAGCAACAACCTGGCCATTATGCATCAGTACACCACCAAGACCCATTTTCAATACATCACAATATACCACAAAAGACTCCCTCAGATTTGGCAAGATCAGTACTGAAGCAGTCGTCAACTTTTTCTTGAGTTCTACAAAACTCCTCTCACATGCAACATCCCACACATAAGCTTGACCCTTTCGAGTCAACTGAGTCAATGGTAACGCCATCTTTGAAAAGTCTTCTATAAACCTATGATAATAACCAGCTAAGCCAAGGAAACTTCGAATCTCAGTAGCAAACTTCGGAGTGTCCCACTACAATACAACATCAACTTTGGACGGATCAACAACAATCCCTCCACTAGAAATCACATGGATAAAGAAACTCACTTCCTTCAACCAAAACTCACACTTGGACAACTTGGCATAAATCTTTTTGTCCCTCAAAACGTGCAATACAACTCTTAGATGTTGTGCACGTTCTTCCTCGGACTTAGAATATATCAAGATATCATTGATGAATAATACCATAAATTGATCTAAATAAGGATAAAAAATCCTATTCATATACTCCATGAATACACCAGGTGCATTAGATACACCAAACGGCATTATAGTATATTCATAGTGTCCATACCTCATCCTGAAAGTTGTCTTCGGAATATCATCAAGCTTAACGGGAATCTGATGATAACCAGACCTCAAATCAATCTTACTAAACACATAAGCGCACACCAATTGATCCATCAGATCATCAATCCTCGGAAGTGGATACTTATTATTGATCATCACATTATTCAACTGTCGATAATCCACACACAATCTCATGCTACCATTTTCTTCCTCACGAACAACACAGAAGCACCCCACGGAGAAACACTCGGTCGAATAAACTTCTTCTCAAGCAACTCTTCCAATTGTTTCTTCAATTCTCCCAACTCAGGTGTAGACATCTGATAAGGAGACATCGACATAGGACTAGTGCCCAGTATCAAGTCCATAGTAAACTCTACCTCACGCTCTAGAGGTAAGTCACTTACGTCGTCTGGAAACACTTCTGGAAATTCCATAACAACGGATAGCTCCACGCTCACTGCTTTATAATCAACTTGAAAATGATGCAAACAATGCAAACATCTGAGCCTCATCTTCTAAGAGTTCTTCTACTTACTTAGCCGATACAAACATCAGCTCTCCACAATCACCAAACTCTGGGAACCTCGCAGTCTTGCTATAGCAATCGATATGAACATAGTTGAACTCCAACCAGTTCATTCCAAGGATAACATCAATTTGATGCAAAGGTAGATAGACCAAGTCCATCACAAAATTCTTATTATAAATGGTCAAAAGGCAGCTCAAATAGGCTAACATAGTAGTCATAGAACCATTAGTCGGGGTATCGATAACCATACTCCCAACCATAGAAGATAATTTTAAATTCAACCTCGTAGCACATTCAAGAAAAATAAACGAATGAGTAGCACCAGTATCAATAAAAGAAATCAATTCAACATCATTAATAAAGCAAGTACCTCTGATCAAGTTATATGTCATGGGTTCTTCTGCACCGCTCAAAGTAAACACTATGCCATTCGTCTGAGTAGCAGTAGCAGTCTTCTTCGACTGCTGGCACTGTGTACTGATATGACCTTTCTCTCCACAGTTGAAGCAAGTCGGAGCTTCATATTTGCATTCAGTAACTCTATGACCTCTCCTACCATTACGATGACATCTCAACACATTATTAGTACAAGCCTCAGCATGGTGACCTTGCTTGCCACACTTATAACACTTGCTTGGATCAGTAGCCTCTCCCCCACTTGACTTTTTCCCATCTAAAGCCTTTTGCTTCCCTTTATCACCAGAAATCACATATGGTTTCCCTCTATATTGTTCTTTATCTTTCTTCTCACTCAACTGCTTGTAGTGAGCAGATCGAGCTTGACTATCCTTATCATAAATTCTGCTCTTGTCCACCAGTTCTACAAACCGATGAATCTGCTGGTATCCAATTCCCTGCTTAATCTCTGGTCTAAATCGATTCTCAAACTTGAGACACTTCGACATCTCTGCATTAGCATGATTGTAATGCGGGAAAAACTTCACTAAAGCCTCAAACATTGTCGCATACTTAGCCACAATCATATTCCATTACTTCAGCTCAAGGAATTCCACCTCTTTCTTGCCCTGAACATCTTCAAGAAAATTATTCCTCAAAAATTATTCCTTAAACACAGTCCAAGTTATTGCAATGCCAACACCTCCCAATCTCTGACGAGTGTTATCCCACTAGTCCTCAGCTTCCTCTGCTAGCATATGCGTACCAAACTGCACCTGTTGAGCATCAGTGCATGCCATAACCCGGAAAATCTTCTCAATCACTTTTAGCCATTTCTCCGCACCATCAGGATCATGAGTTCCCATAAAATTTGGCAGATTGTTCCTCTAGAACTTCCCCAAAGCACGAAACTCATCTGGAGGTGCACCATTCTGAGCCATCATTTGGGCAAGCGATTCCAGCACATCAGCAAGAGCACAATCATTTCTTTCAGCCATCTGCAGCCAACAATAGAGTCAGAAGAAAACAACTCATCCAATAGTGTTCTCACACTATTGATTGACAGGGGACTAACAACATAAAAATTTGGCCGGACGGACCGACCTGTTCTGATACCACTAATGTAACACCCTTTTCTACCCCACAAATATAATGGCAAATCAATCACATTTATCAAAGAAAAATATTAAACACAATAAAAATCACCTCAAAGGGGGTACATTTCTCAATAACTCAAATAAAAGTTAATGCTCTGTAACCAACAGATTTTCCCCAAATTACTCAAAAATTGCTCAAAAGGCAGCGGAACTCAAAAAGGCAAAATCCAAAGTTTTCCTTGCGCAACAACATAATAATAATAATAATAATCAATAAAACATGGTTTAACTCAAAGACCCCAACCCGATGTTACACTATCAAAGTAAGACCCTCTAAGTCAACCAAAAGTCAAAAACTCCAAAAGGTCCTTGACGACATCCACAGCTAAACCTGGTCATCTGCACGTTACCCACGTGGAGGCAACATTCAAACAGGCAGGGTAAGTAAAATAATTCATAATAATTAATATAGGAATCAATATATAAAATAGTGTCATTTTCGTATTCAACATCATCATAATCATCAAGGAAACATCAAAAAGCCTTAATATCATAAATTACACCAAATTGTCACATAAATGCAAATGCAACAAGACTCATGCATGTGGTACCAATTCATCAAAGTTCGATGGACACTGGGCCATAAACCCTCCATAGATCCCCATCAATAGGATCGATTCTACACAAGAATCGAAGCACAACAAAATACTTCACATCCGCAGAATGGAACTGAAGCCACGAGAATCAAACACTAGATCGAAGTCCGGAATGCATATGAATGCATGATGCATACGTCAATATCATCCTCATAATAAACTCATTAGGTGCATCGTCATTCATTAAAATCATCATAATAATCATGTCATCATATAATCATCAAAAACTCATGGAATCAACATCAACTCATCGTCATTACTCATAAGAATCATCATACAATCATGTATTAATCACATATGAATCACAATCATACTCAAGGTAAATCATCCAGAAAATCACAGCATCAAAGCATCAAGACAGCACTGCACAAGAACACAATTCGTGAAACTCTGCTACATTCATTGGATCGTTTGTCGTGCGAGTTTGGGGCGTATTTTTGGGTGCGAAGGATTGTTCGCTGTGCAAACTCGTGATTACAGCAAAATGCTGTTATGCACCAGTAGCAAAACCAGCCCAAATTTCCTACGATTTCCTTCCCCAATGCCCCAAAAACACCCGTAAATAATTCCTAAGGTATTGTGGCAATAAAGGCATAAAATCTACCACTTATTAGGCTAATCCCGTATCATATTTATGCCTCTAATTACCATAAAATCCTTACAATTTTTCCACATTCATTAGAGTTCTCATAATCAATTACCCTATACAGTTAAAACCTCAACAACAAATTTTGGCCACAAGGCTTAATTTCCCTTACTCCCAAATCAGCCTCAAACCTATCAGACTATTAGTTCAAATCCCTCAAACTCACCAGAAAGGAAACAAAAATTCAATAATCAAAATCCCTAAACCCTTAAATCAACTTTAAACACATTGAATCACATATTGAAAACAATGTAGGCATAACTCCCCATACTTAAACAACCTCAAAACAAATTTGGCCACGAAGGCCTAATTTCCTCAAACTCAAAAACCTCCTAAATCCTTAAATCGACTTTAAATACATTGAATCATATATTGAAAACAATGAAGGCAATACTCCTCATACCTTAATTGCCGACTCTAAGCCTTTCTCCTTGATTCTTGGAAACCTCGCGAAGCTTTGCCTCAATCCTCTTTTTCAGAGCTCTGGCATCTATTTCTTCCCTTTACACGGTCTAACAAGAATAAATCCTAATTCTCTCAAAATTCATTTTTGTTAAAACTAACTTTGGGCCTTAAAATGGGCTTTCCAATTTCACCCTCACTAACTCCTCCTCAAAAGTCCACTTTTCCCTTAATTCACTTGTATTTATTTAAATTAATAATAATATCAGTATATTCATATTATATACTATTATTTAAATAAATAACTCAAAATCCATAATTCTCAATATTCACACCAACCACCGAAAATCACCAAAAATATGAATATTCATATTTAAATAAATTAAATAAATATTCCAATAAATTTGGGGTTTTACACATAAGGTTTTGTTTGGGACTCGGATGCTATCTATGAAGAAGAGTATTGGTGGGAGAATACCCGCTAGAGGATGGAAGCTGCTAATTCTGAGATTACTTGGGCTGTGTTAAAGAATGAGTTTCTAGAGAAGTACTTTTTGGCTGATGTTCGCATTAAGAAAGATATTGAGTTCTTGAAGCAAGGAAACATGATTGTTGTAGATTTTATGGCTAAGTTCAAATATTTGATGAGATTTTGCCCATACTATAATGGTGTGGAAGCATAAGGCTCAAAGTGTGTGGAATTTGAGTGTGGCTTATGTCCTGAGATCAAGCAGTTCATTGGTTATCAAGAGATTTGTCAGTTCTTAGCGTTGGTGAATAAGTGTTGGATATATGATGAAGATAGCAGGGTCATATCTGCTCACTACAAGAGTGCTAGATAGAAGAAAAATGGGAATTAATATCATGGTAAACCTTATATGACCCCATGTGATAAGGGAAAAAAGTTCCATTTAAAGGCTGCAAGTGGGAAAAAGATGCATAAAGGAGGCGCTTCTGCTCCTCTTATATGTTTTACATGTGGTGGTAAAGTTCTAATGGGTGCAAGAGTAATATTCTAGCTTGCTGCAACTGTGGTGAACTGTGTCATATAAGTACCCAATTTTAGAAACCAAGGAAGGCGCAAGGTGTCGCACAAGCTAATGGTAGAGTGTTTTCTTTGAGTGGTGTGGATGTCTTGATATCAGATAATTTGATTCGAGGTATGTGCTTTATTAAAGATGTTTCTCTTATTCCTATGATTGATACTGGTGTGATTCATTTGTTTGTATCTCTTGGTTGTGTCAAAAAGATTAATCTTGAAGTGTCTTATATGCTTGGAACTATGGTCATTGATATCCTTAACAAATGGTTTGGTTACTACTTTATTAGTGTGTTTGAATTGTCCTTTGACTATTGATCCATTTACCTTTAAGTTAACTCGATGTGATTTTTTGGATGAAATGGCTAGAGTTCAACCATGTTTATATCAACTATTTTTACAAGAATATGTTGTTTCTCAAACCCAAAGTGAGTATGATTTGAGATTCAATTTCGCTTGTCAAATTGAGATGTCTTTGAAGGAGGATAATCATGTGCTTGTGATGTTTTCTTCCTTGAGAGTGGGGAGCAATGTTGTGGCTAGTGTTATGCTTGTGGTGTGTGAGTTTCTTAATGTTTTTCCTAAGGATGTTTGTGACTTGCTACCAGAGCGAGAAGTTGATTTCACCATAAATTTAGAACGTGGTACTAGAATTGTGTCAATGACACCATATAAGATTTCTGCATCAGAGTTGAGTGAGCTAGAGAATCAATTAGAATATCTTCTTGAGAAGAAGTTTGTCAGACCTAGTGTCTCACCTTGGGGAGCACCAGTGTTATTGGCTAAGAAGAAAGATGGTAGCATGAGGATGTATGTTGAGTACTAACAACTTAATAAGGTTACGATTAAGAATAAGTATCTTCTTCCTAGGATTGATGACATTATGGATCTGTTGGTTGGTGCTTGTGTGTTAAGTAAGATTGATCTGAGACTAGGATATCATCAGATTCGAGTAAAGTCATAAGATATTCTGAAGACTGCATTTAGGACCTGATATGGTCATTACGAGTATTCAGTGATGTTGTTTGGTGTGTATAATGTGCCAGGTGTATTCATGAAGTAGATTATATGAATAGAATATTTCATTCTTACTTGGACCAGTTCATTGTTGATTTTCATAGACGACATCTTGGTGTATTCTAAGTCAGATGAAGAGCATGCAAGACATATGTGAACTGTGTTGCAAAACTTACAAGAGAAGAAGTTATATGTTAAGTTATCCAAGTGTAATTCTTGTTGCAAGAAGTGAGTTTCCTTGGTCATGTGATTTTTAATGGTGGTATAGAAGTTGATTCGCCTAAGGTAGATGTGGTGTTGTGATGGATGAACTCTAAGTCTATTATTGAGATCAAAAATTTTCTTAGTTTGGATAGGTATTATAAAAGTTTTTTCAAATTTAGCTTTGCCTTAACTAAGTTGGCTCGAAAAGGGAAAGCTTATTTGTGGGATGTGTTGCACCCTAAAATTTGCCCAACCTTTTCCTAACTTGGTTTATGTTTAATTTCATTTCTTTCTAGCATTCACATTGCATAGCATTTTTCATTGAACAGGGGATCAAGAGTTTGTGCATAGCAAGAGAAGTCTACTCAGAGGTTTGAGCCTAAGCAAGGGGTGTTACTCAAGTTTGGATGGTCATCAGGTCATCAGGAAATGGGCATGAGTCTTGTGAAAGAAAGGATGGATGTATGTGGGTCAGCTCCTAACTTGGAGGCCAGTTCAAGATCATCAGGGGATTATGGATTCATGGTTATGGATATAAGATGTTGAGAGAGCTCATTGAGTTCCTTGAAGGTCATTGTGGAGCTCATCCAAGTGTGTATACCAAGTATGAAAAGTTACAGTTGAAGGTGTTGCAATTAGGGTTTCATCTGGCTAGTCCTCAGTCAACTGTGCAATTGAAGGAGATTAAAACTCAATTCAAAGACTCTATGGTCATGGGGTGTTGTGTTTGGATATATGAGATATCATTTCAAGTTCAATTCATCAAGAATCAAGAGGAGAAGAAGTTACTAAATTAGGGTTCTCAGGGTAAAATCCCCTATTTAGTGCCTAACTTCAAGACCACCTATCTCAAGATACAAGTTTCATCTCAACTTTTGACCAACATGGAACTTGTAGAGCATGTTCTTAGCTTTAGTTTGAGTACTAGAAGTCCTTGATTGAATTTATAGAACTCAGGTTATGATCCAGACAAGTTACAGGTCATCAGAGGGATGTGATTTTGGTCAACAAAAGTAAACCAACTTCCAAGCCATTTTTGACCTAGAAGGATGTTTCTCCTCATCTTTTGGCCAACATGAAAGTTGTAGATCTTGGTCTTATATTTCCAAAATGTACTATAAGTCTTTCATCTGATTTGTAGAACTCAAGTTATGAGGTTTACAAGTTAGGGACATTTTGGGAAAGTAAGATTATAGGTCATAAAAGTTACAGGTCCATTTCACCAACTTGCACACTTCAAATGAATATTTTTCCAACATCAAACTTGTTCCAAATGGTGTTATTTGCTTAGTAAAACATTGATAAGTCATGGTTTATGCTTGGAATGAGGATTGGATATGTGAATTTTCATGGAAGAATGATTAAAAGGGCAAAATTAGAATTATGTCATTTTTTATCAATTTGGTGCAAATGAGTGCATTTTATGAGTGCAAATAACATTTTAAATGCATTGGCAATTTTACATTTTGAATTTGAGGTGTGTAAGTAAGCCACTTTCAAGGTTTCTTCACTATGAAGTTACACAACCAACATGAGCCATTGAGATCAATTAAGGTCTTAATCCTGACCATTCATGCTCCATGTGGTACCAGCAAGCTGTTTCAACCATTTTGGAGCCAATTTAGTGCAATTTTCATGTACATGAGTAAGCTTGAAATTCAATTCCTTGGATTTTTCATTGGACTGTTAGAGGCTGAGATTGGGCCTAATTATCATCAAGATCCATTGCATATAAGGTTTTGAACCTTCACAATTCATCATAAGGGGAAATTGGAGCCAAATTGATCAAGTTCAGTTTTCAAAAAGTGTTGAAAATTCAAATTTCAAATTTGGAGATTGAGGCTGTTTCAAGAGAAATTGTGAATTGAGAAAGCTTTATTGGAGTTCAGTGAACGATTCTGGACAATTACCTTCAAGCTTGAGCTCCATTTGAAGGCTCAGATGAAGTTCTCCACTAGGTCATTGAAATTCAACATTACACTCTTAATAAGCATCAATTCACTGCCATTTTTGCATACTTGAGACGTAGGATCAATGTAGATCATTAAAACGTAAAACGAACTGACATTGGTTGTGATTGTTGGATGATGCTTGAAAATGTTTGGATCTATTTTGGCTTGTTTATGCAAGATCTTGCTTGTTTAATGATGGATCTATAACCTACGTGAGCTCTAGATGAGTTTTAGATCAAATTGAAGTTGTTTTCATGAACTTTTGGATTTTGATGTTCAAGCTTGTTGGTTTCGGGTTTGAAGTTTCACGCATAATTAATGGTTTTTGAGGCCAGAAATGAGATCCTCTTGATCTCTAGATGAGATTTGATATAAATTTCATGCGTTTTGGTTGAGATTTGGTGAGACACTATGTTGTGGTTGCTGCGCGCGGTGGTGCTTGGCCGGAGAAGATGATGAATAGTGATCTCCGGCCAGCTGGTGTGTTTTAGGGTTGCTGGAGGTTAGGGATGATGAGGTGTCACTGCTACATGCGTTTGATTTGCATACTTTTCGTGTGAACGGTGAAGATTAAGAAACACGGTAGTCCAAAGTTGACTGGATCCATGTAATTGCATTTAAAATTTCATTAATGTGCTGGCGTTATGATGGCCCTCTGATTGATTACTTTTTGATCATGTGGTTCTTGGTGAGTGTCCATGATGCACTAGGGTTGACTGATCACACGTGAGCTGCCAGGTTTTATTTTGTTTGATTTTTCTGATGGGCCTAGTGCGTATTGCTATGTGCACCCACCAGTTGGGCCCAGTGCATTTCTGAACTGATCTGGATTGCTATTTGCCATGCTTTTTTTCATTTTCATTTTATTTTCTTTTGTGTTTTATTTTATTTTCTGTTTACAATTTTAATTAATTAAAATAGCTCCAATATGTTAAAAATTCACCAAAAATATTTTTTATCAACTTTGAGATGTCTACTTTTTTTGGATATTTTTTATTTTATTTTTCCATTTTATTTTCAATTAAAAATTGAATTAAGTATTGGAGTTTGTTTTAATTGAATTGAATTGTGACATGTTTTGCTTTTGCATTTATTTCTCTCATTCCTTTTTGATCCAATGATTGAAAACTGATCCTCATCTCAGTGATGAGTTGATCAATTTTAGAGGACCATTTTGCCCCTGGTTGTTGACTTTTGGGGCTTGTCTTTTTGCTTTTGTTTCTCCCATTTCAAAGTGGTACATCCAAATGATTTGATTCTTTTGATGGTGCTTTGAGAGGACATTTGTCTTGTTTTCTTGGCCTCTGTTTGCCAACTTGTGTAGCTTCTTTGTGCATTTTATTTGATTTTTTTTGAACCATTTTCCTATTTTTGAGGTAATTGGCAAGTCAAGTTACCTCCAAGGGAGGTTCACACATGTATCTTGACCTAGTTTGATTTGGATATGACATCTTTGGATCCTTTGAACCCCTAATGCCTTTTGTTTCATGTTGTTAACATGTTAAGGATGATGTTGGTTCAATTTTAGGTCATGACATTATTTCTTCCTTGTTCCTTTATGCCTTTCTTTTTGTGTTTTCAACTTGAACTCCTATGTGATGCATGCTTGCTTCCTTTATGCTCTTGCTTGCTTTTCTTTTTGTTGTGTTTTGATATTGATTTTGAGCTCTTTTCTTTTCATCTCCCTTCTGTCCAATGACCTTGGAGTGTCATTTAAGTTAGCTTGGTGCCTCCTTAGGAGGAATTTGAAGCTTACCTAAAGTGATGAATCCACGAGGACTCTTTCTTGGTGTTTGTCACTTGTTTGTTTGCTTTTAATGCATCTCTCTCCTTCTTCTTCTCTTTTCTTGAATTTCCATATGCATGTTTGGTTGATATGAGCTTGTGGTGGCTACTTCCCCACACTATTTTCCTCCCACTATCATTCTATTCGTGCATTCTATGTGTGCATCTTTCATTTGCATATGCATGCTTCTTCTTCTTCTTCTTTTTCTTTTGCTTTTCTTTGCCATGTTCCCCATAAGTGATCTAACCTCTTGAGGTTATGATACACATTAGGTTCCTAACTATGCATGATAACATTAGGTAGTTCCCTTTTGAAACTCAACTTTAGGTTCACTTTGCATGATAACTTTTAGGATTGATTAGTCTCCCATTAGTGTGCCTTCTTCTCTTCTCATCTTCAAACAAGTTTAACATACTTAATAAGGATAATGAATGCTGTGCCATGAGCCTTATACTTGGGAAATGGTGATTGAGGGGCCACCTCTTAATTACCTAGAGTGTTTAGTATACGTCCTTAGGATGATATGCGACGCATTCGATCCTAGGTCTTAGACTTTGTTACAACATACATTATGAACACTCTAATTCAAAACACTTCTTCTCTAAAAAAACACAAAAACATTTCAAACCCTTTTCATCCTTCGGGATTTTAATCAGGAAAATATTTTCATAAAAAAGAGTGTCGTTAACTCTTAGTTCTACCACAAACGGTAACGCATAAGTCTCCAATGGTCGAGCTGCATACACCAACTGCTAGAACTATTTGTTAACCCTACTCGGGCCTAAAAACTTTTGAACCAACCTGTGGTCCTTTTCATCCCGAACTACGTTTGCTCTGATCTTTCATACCAGATGAAAGTACGTAGGCACGACACGCGATGTCTCGGCGAGCAACCTTCCCCCTTTCTTTAGCCGTAGTTAGGCGAACTACGTTGCCTCTGACTTTTCCATTGCACGAGGGAGTACGTAGGCACAGAGCGGCGATGCTCTGCCGAGTCAGTTCTCTTTTCTTTTTCTTTTGTCACTAAGCCTTTAGCTAGATAGTTTCAACACACCCTTTTAGATAGACAACAATGCGTGGATCCTGTCGAGTACGACGGACGTGAGGGGTGCTAATACCTTCCCCTTGCGTAACCGACTCTTGAACCCAGACATGGTTGCGATGACCTTGTCTTTCCCTTTTTCTTTAAGTTTTTATGATCGTTTCCTTTCCCTCTCTTTGGGATAAATAACAAAAGTGGCGACTCCTCTGTTTTTCCGCCGGTGGTTTTTCACAGTTGCGGCAGGATAGTCAATGTGATAAAAGTTTTCAAGAGTTGAAGAAGAGGTTGACGTCAGCGCCAATTTTGATTTTTTACGGATACTAAGGAATCCTTTGTTGTGTATTATGATGCTTCTAAGATGGGCTTAGGTTATGTACTTATGCAGAATCTTCAAGTGGTAATGTATTCTACGAGACGAATGAAGATTCATAAGAGGAATTATCCTAGACATGATTTTTAGTTTACAGTTGTAGTATTTGTGAGTTAAGGTGTGGAGGAACTATTTGTATGGTTTGAGGTTTGAGGTTTTTAGTTACCATGAGAGTTTGAAGTATTTGTTTGATCAGAAGGAGTTGCATATGAGGCAAAGAAGGTGGCTAGATTTTTTGAAGGACTGCGACATTGAGTTGAGTTACCACCTTGGTAAAGCTAATGTGGTGGCAGATGGTTTAGGTAGGAAGTCCTTGCATATGTCGGCATTGATTTATCAGTTTAGAGATCATAGCTTGGTGTGTGAAATGATATCTTAGCTTTAAGTAGGAAGTCCTTATAGAGTGTGATGTTGGGTATGCTGAAGTTGACTAGTAATGTTCTATAAGAGACCAAAGAAGGTCACAAATCATATTTAATATTAGTGGACCAGTTGGTAGTAACCAATCAAGGTAAAGAATTGGATTTCAGAGTGGATGAGAATGAAGTTATGAGATTGCGAGATAGAGTTTATGTGCCAAATTTTCCAGAGCTTAAGAAGAGAATTTTTTAGGAAGGTCACGTAAAAGTGGTTTGAGTATTCATCATAGAGCTACTAAAATGTACCAAGATCTTAATAAGATGTTTTAATGGATAGGTATGAAGAAGGATGTAGCTGAGTTTGTGTATTCATGTTTGACTCATCAGAAGTCGAAGATTAACCATAAAAAAACAGTCCGGGTTGATGCAATCTTTGAGTATTTCGGAGTGAAAGTGGGATAGAATCTCTATCGACTTTGTGGTGAGTTTTGTCGAAGGGATATTATTCGATTTAGGTTATGATGGATAAATGATGACACTCTGTCATTGCATGAATTTGATCGAAGAAACAGATCAAAACTAGTTAAAGAGGAGCAAAATTGAAGAATAAAGGCCAAAGAAAGAGGAAAAAATAGATAAGTGCGGAGAAATAGGAACATACTAAAAACAAAGTGAAAAAGAGAGCAAAAGCGTGCAGCTACTGGAATAATCATGTGCAGCATCATGCAGGATATCCCGCGTGCAATGATCTCTTTTCCTAGGCTTTTTCTAACATGTATATTCCATTCTGAAGGCTTTTAAAGGGAACTTTGGTACTTTTTCAAGAGTTACAAATTCCTCCATGCAAAGTGATGATTTACAGCACCATAAGGGATACTTGGAGAGAATTTGAAGCCATTTGAGGCTAATTCTTCAAGGGAATTCTTATGCAAACTCTCTAGGTTAGGTTGTGTTTGATAAACCTATTTTGATATTGTTGCGACACGTGTTTGATTTGATACTACATAAGTAATTTGATCTATAATTATATTCAATTGCACCTTGTTTTTAATGATTTTTATGTGAGATACTATTTTAGTATGATTGTGGTTACGTAGGGAATACTAACCATTAGTCTATGTGTTGGACCTAGTGAAATTTGTGTGCTTACGTTGGTTATATAGGGATAAGAGATCCAGAGTAGTGGCATAGGAATTAATGCTCTAGTTTGCCTAATCTTGCTTACGCTGGTGAACTAGGGATAGAAAAATCAAAGTATTAATTAGCTAGATATACGACAAGGGATTAAGTATAGCGGTGAGATTATAGTGACAGTATCCTTCATGTAATGCATCAAACATCAACAATAGAGAACTAGAGGATATTATACACAACCTGACCACTTTAGTAAACTTGTTAGAATACTTTATTTTATTTTTGTAATTCAAACTCGAACCCCCAAATTTATTATTTTTTATGCATTGCACAATTTTGTCTTGTAAAATAATAGTCCTTATGGATTTGATCTTTTTTATTACTGCAAAATTATCGGTACACTTGTCGAGAAGTCATCAAGTTTTTGCTAGGGGCTATCCATAATTTCAACAAGGCAACGCTATGCAATATTTTCTTTTTAGTTTTTGAATTTTGTTTTATTTTCTCTTTGATTACAGTACTACTAGGGTATTTCTTGTTTATGTATACGCATCTCAGCATCGACATTGACATCATTTGATCCATTGAAAGAACCGCATGTGCTATTAGGAAAGAAGTTAAAGAAGCAACTCTAGCTCAAAGGATGTTAGTAAAAGATCACCCACTGATTCCTTCGAACACGGAAGAGGAAATCACCATGGCAGCTACATAACCCCAAACTATGGGGATCACTGTAAAAGAACCGATGAAGGACAGGTCTCTAGAGGGTTTTTACCGGTAGACCCCGTCTAACTTTGATATTAAGAATTGTGTGCTTTCAAGTTTAAGAAATAATCCACGACAACAACAATAACAGTAATAGCAATAGCATCAACAATAACAATAATAGCAATAGCATCAACAATAATAATGAGGGTGATGGAATGCCTTGTCATAACATCCCAAGACAGATAGCCCACATTGTAAGATCTCTAATAAATACCAGATAAACAGGGATGAAAACTAAACTACTTCAAATCATATATGTAAACCCTTTCGTTGGACTTGACCACGAAAATCCATACACTCATCTTACCTAGTTCTATCAGCTTGTTGGTACACTCGGAGCATAGAAAACAGAAGAAAAAGAAGAAGCCATATTCATGAGATTTTTCCTTGTTCACTGACTGCAAAAGCAAAATATTGGTACCTAGAAACCTGGTTCAGATTATGACCGAATGAATCTCACTTGAGGAGAAATTTATTAATATATTGTTTCCTCACAATAAATTTATGGAAGACAAGACCACTATTGTCGTATTTTGTCAAGGTTCAAATGAAACACTTTGTGAATCATGGGAGCGATACAAATCTATGTTGAGAAGATGTCCCAATCTTGGTTTTAATGATCTTACTTAGATTTGCATCTTTCACAATGGACTTTAACCGAGATTGAAACCTCTATTATATGCAATTGCATGTGGCTCTTTAATGTCTAAAAGAGAGAAAGATGTGATAAATATTATTGAAAGAATGGCACCCAACGACCACCAAGGGCAATATAATAAATGTACTTCACAAAGAAAAGTGGGAATCATTAAATTGCAAACAAATGACACAATATTAGCTTATAATAAGTTGCTGACTCAAATAGTGGAAGAACCAACAAAAACAATTGTCAAAGCTCCCACAACAGATAAAAGAAATGCATGAAGTGTCAAATAAACACCAATAGGTTGCTTCTTGTGAGCTTTGAAATGGAGACCATCCCACTAGTTATTGTCCCCCATCAAATGAAGAGGTGAACTATATTGGAAATAAACAAAGACAATGGATGTATCATGGCAACACGGGTTATCAAAGAGGAAATGTTACAAATTATGGCCAGGGGTGGAGAAAAGATGCATGACCATCCAATAGACAAAGTCCATATCAAAATTACAACTAGAGTCCTCCTCAACAAGATAGAAATTCAAAGTTATATGACACTTTGAATCAGTTTACTCAGTTTTCTATTGCTAACGAAAATAACATCGATGCATTCATTTAAAATCTTAAAACTCAAGTTGGTCAAATAGCTAAGCAATTGGCGGAACAACAGTGAGGGACATTTACCGCCAACACTCAAACCAATCCAAAGGAACAGTGCAAGTCAATTACAACTAGGAAATGTAGAGTGATTGATAAGGTATTGGGGATAATTTAGAGACTGAGGGAGTTGTTGTTGAGTTGAAAGAAAAACGAGAGAGAGAGAGAGAGAGAGAGAGAGAGAGAGAGAGAGAGAGAGAGAGAGAGAGAGAGAGAGAGAGAGAGAGAGAGAGAGAGAGAGAGAGAGAGAAGAAACTGAGAATGAAATAGAAGATAAGAATAAAGAGGAAGAATTAGTTGAAAAATGAAAAATATGAAAAAGAAGAGTTGGGAAAAAAGTATGTCAATAGAGGAAGTCAAAGAATCAAAAGGCTTGAGAGGAGAAAGGTAATCTAAAGAATCCTCCTCTGAAACATTTTCCTTATCCACATTTTCCAACCATGAAAGACAAAGAAATGAAGTATGCAAGGATTTAGGATATCTTCAAACAGTTGCATATTAATATTCCATTTACTGAAGCCCTATAGTACATGCCTACATACGATAAATTAACGAAGAAGATTCGGATGAAGAAAAGGAGATACATTGATGAGGCAACAATTATTTTGGCTGTTAGTTTAGTGATATTATTCAGAGAACCCTTCCTCAAAAAGAAACATGTTGTGGGAGAGTTATGTTACATGTCACCATAGAAAACATAAATGTTGGTAAAGTGCTGATTGATTTGGGTTTAAGCATAAACCTTATACTGTTGTTAGTTATTAGAGAATAAGTGAACTTAATATGAATCATGCAAAGATAACATTGCATTTAGCTGAAAAATCTATCACAAGTCCATCGGGAAGAGATGAAGTTATTTTGGTTAAGGTTGACAAATTTCAGTTTCCGATAAACTTTGTTGTTATGAACATAAAAGAAGATGATCACGTTCCTATGATCTTAGGCACACCTTTTATGAAGAAGGCAAGAATGATGGTTGCTATTAATAAGTGGTTAATGAAAGTCAGAGTCCATGATGAAGAGGTTAGTTTCAACCTATTTGAAGCAATGAAGCATTAAAAAGACAAGGGAGATTGCTTTAAAATGGGTTCTACTGATGAAGCTATCATGGATGTGTGAAAACAAGTGCACATACCATCTCTTCTGGAACGATTTCTGACAGATGCCTTCAATGTACTTAATTTAAAAGAAGAAAAATAGAATGAAGAGTGATTAAAAGAATTTGACACATCATAAGAAGTTCCCCCTCTAGAGGCTAAAATAGAGGAATTAAAAAGTGAGCCAAAGATAGATGATACCAAACATGAATTAAAGGTGTTGTCGTCACATTTGAAATATGTAATTCTAGAAGAAGGCGACAACAAACAAATTATTATCAGTAGGTCACTATCCATTTGGGAGGAACACAAATTAATTCAAGTTTTTAAAGAGAAAAAGAAAGCAATAAAATGTGTGTTATCTAATTTAAAAGGTATCAAACCATCATAATATATGCATAAAATCATGATGGAGGAGAATTTCAAACCTGTAGCTCAACCTCACTATTGCTTTGAATCCCGCCATGAAAGAGGTTGTTAGAAAAGAAGTGGTGAAATTTCTTGAAGCCAAAATGATCTACCCAATTTCAGACAGTGCCTGAGTGAGTCTCTTCTAGGTAGTTTTGAAGAAAGGAGGTATGACAGTGATTAGAAATGACAAGAATAAATTGATCCAGACAATAACTGTCATTGGATGGAGAATATGTATAGATTACACGAGACTTAACCAAGCCACCAAGAAAGTCCATTTTCCACTGTCGTTTATAGATCAAATGTTTGAAAGATTGTCAGGTCTAGAATTTTATTGTTTCTTGGATGGTTAATCAGGATATACTCAAATTCCTGTAAATTTGGAGAATCACGTGAAGACAATGTTTACATGTCATTTTGGCGTCTTTGCTTCTAAATTGATGACTTTCGGATGATGTAATTCTCCTGTAACATTTTGACGATGTATGCAAGCTATTTTTTCTTATCTAGTTGAAAAATGCATTAAAGTCTTCATGGATGACTTCTCGGTATTTGGATACCGTGCTAAATCAATGTGTAGAGACAAATATGATTCTGAACTAAGAGAAATACAACTTTATGGTAACTGAAGGCATATTACTCAGGCACAAAATATCTTTCAGAGGCATTGAAGTTGATAATGCAAATTCTGAAGTGATTGATAAACTTTCACCACCATTGAATGTTAAAGGAATCATAAGATTTCTTGGCCATGCCGGATTCTACAGGAGATTCATCAAAGATTTCTCTAAAATATCCAAGCCATTGAGCAAATTTTTTAACAAAGATAAGCCATTTAATTTTGATTATGCGTGTTTTCTTTCTTTTGAAGGCTTAAAGAAAGAATTGATAACTACACCCATAAGTACAACGCGTGATTTGACACTTGATTTTGAACTTATGTGTGACGCTAGTGACTATCCAGTAGGTGCAATTTTGGGACAAAGGAAGAATTAAAATTTGCATGCTATACATTATGCGAACAAAGTTTTGAACGAGACTCAAATTAATTATGCTTTTACAGACGCTCCCTATAGACGAGGCTCCTTATGCTCCTACGGTGCCCCCACAAATGAGGCTTTTTCTGATCCTACGGCTCAGTGTAAAGATGTCGGCTTTGACACCCTCCAATCAAAATCTCTCATATTCCTTTTCCCAAATATTTCCCTGACAACTACCAAGCCATTTTCTCTAAATCGGTCTCGGCCATTGTGAATATGAAGGACACTTTTTTGCTGAGGGCACTCATGCAACATGATCTTGAGCAAGGTGGTGTTATAAGGTAGTGATAGAGATAGAGGCAAAGATCCAAGAGCATATGGAGGCCTACAATGAGAGTCAAAGGCTATTACAGTCCCTCTAACAAAACAAGGAGAAGTGGTTGGCATATGTTCAAGTCAAGTCCTAAGAGATCTCTACTAAAAAGAAATCTCTACAAGACTTCTTGGATGTTGCTCTCCTTCACCATAAGGTTTTGGGAAAAGGAGGTGTCAGAGCAATGAGGGGGGTTTTTTGTGTTAATTATTTGGGTTAGTGGAAATTAATTGGAAATTAGATAGAATATGTATAATTGAGCCAATTTTGGGAATTGAGAGAGATTAGTGGTGAGTAGATGAGAGTTGAACTTTGATTGGGAAAAAGTGTAATTTAAAGAAATTAAATAAATAACATATATTCTAAAGTTAGACCAAAAATTAGGTTTTTAGAGACTATTTTATTAGTACGTGAAAAATAATGGAATTGGAGAGAAGAGCTTCAAAAGGGAGTGATAGGGCTTGAAATAAGAGATCTTAGAGAGCTTGCCTTGCTGAATTTTCTAGAATTACAAGGTTAGGGGAATTATTCATCTATGCGTGCTTAATCATGAAAAGTTAGAGAGGTTTCACGTAACCTCCAATATAATTTTTCTCTCTTTCTATTGATTGTATTGTTTGATGAATAACATGATTCCAATTCTGTTTTATATCATGTTTGATTGCGAATTCATTCACTTTAATGGTGATGATTGTTTCATATGTTGTTTGTTCATAAACATGGGTTTGACATGAAATTTGGAGATTTGAAAGTATGAATAAATTCTGGGTTTTGGGGATTTAATCAAAAGAATAATATGTTAGATCAATAGGAGTTAACATGCCTTTATGTGGTGATCATATGTGTGATGTTTTTGCATTATTTGGATGAGTCTGGAGTGAGTTTTAAAGGTTCTGCATGTGCAAGACAAAATTCTGCTTTTGTTAGCAGGGTGACAGGCGTCACCCGTATGATTCCCTGGGTGTCATGTGCTATGAAACATTGACGGGCATCAGGCATCAAACGTGGAGGCCATCATGGTCTCCAGGAGAGCATGGTCTTTCTAGGTCGTCACTAGTTTGACGTGTTGGGTGATAGGGAGGATGAATGGCGTCATCCCTGTGATGGGTTACCTGCCATCGAGTGAGAATCTGTATTATGACCTGCTCAGTTGGGTTTTGAGGGTGGTCCTGTCATACAGTCGGTGAATGGCTACTGGTTGGTTTATTGTGATAAGTATGAGTTAATTAATTAAATTACATGATTAATTAAGTGATATTATGCATAAATGTGGATTATGTGTAATTGTGAGTATGTGTAAATAAAAGTGAAAGTATAATGTGATGCTAATTTTTGTTGATGAGACGTGTATGAGCTATTTGATATAGTGAAAATATATTTTGTTTATAGTTAGAGAGGGGTTATATTGCATCTATTGTTGTTGAGTTATTATTTATAGTCAGAGTGGGGTTGTACTGTATTTTGTGTGACATTCATCATATGTGTCATTATTGTGAAAGAGGAATGTTAACTAGTTTAGAGTGGAGACTAGTGACTTATCTGAAGCCTTATGTGGGGGCTTGGAGCTCAGAGTGGGGGCTCAGAATTTGCAGATATTGGGACCCAGTTCGTATGAATAACCAAACACTGAGTCATTAGTGCATGCATATAGAGTTTAAGTTATAGGTCTGGTTCAGAGTGAGGACTGTGACGAGCATGAGTCGATTAATTTGTTGCATTATATTGCATAATTGTGTGTGGCTGTTATGGTGCGGGTGAGATGTGAATACATGGTGTTAGTTTGTTTTTCGATAATGTGGATAATTTTGTATCTATGTGAATCTACCTTGAATGTTTATGCACTATTTATTATTTGAATGTACTCTCACCGCCTTTCTGTAATATGACGTTTGTGCTCCTTCGGAGTACGGATAATCAGGTACATGAGTAGGATCTTGAGGTTAATGATGGTGTTGTGCCTCTTTATTTTCTTGTCGTTCGAGCCAATAGATGGAGTCGCTCTGATATGTAACACGAGGGGACCATGATGTCCTATATTTGTTTATGTTGCGTATCTTTCTGTTTGATTTTATTTTGCAAAGAAACACCTTTTCAAACGAATAATTATGGTGAGGCTTTTATGCCAAGTTTTTTTTGTGATGCTTCAACTTATCAAATGGTTTAACTTTTTAAATTATGTGGTTTGAATTTTTGGATTGTGCGAGTAATATCCTACTTGGTGAATATTATTTAATTATCGAGTCGAGAAGTAGGGTGTTACAAAACTCATAGCTAGAATGGGAAAACGGAAGGCGGTGAGTTAGAGGACCCTCATCCAAAGAACATTATTGAGGAGGTTGTGACCCAAGAGGAATAACGATGATTTGGTTTACATTTTGGCCCCTAGCGGACCCTGTAATTCTCTAACACTTTAGGGTTTTTTTGTTGTACATCTATGCCTATTCGGGGGGATTTTATAATTGTTTTGAACAATGACGTCCCTTGGGGTGCCTCTTATTTTAATTTCTTTTATCATCATCTGCTTGTTTTTAACCTCTGTTTGGGGGGGGGGGGGGGGGAGTGTCATGATTTCCTTTGTATGTTGTAAAGATTCGACGAATATGATTGCCTCATTGGGCGTCAAGCTACCTACTTAAGGATACATCGATTGATTGCCACTTTGAGAAGGAAGGATCCAGAGAATATGAATGCCTCATTGGGCGAAAAGGGTCCCACTTAATGATCCAGTGATTGACCGCCTTATTAGGCAGCAAGATCCCACTTAAGGATCAAGTGATTAACCACCTCATTGGGCAAATTCTGATTGCCTCTATGGACAATATTCTCTTAGAATCATAAGTTTCCTGCAGAGAAATGGTTAGATAAACATACGGACTTTAACACAATGAAAAATGATGTGCCTCATTAAAAACCATCACCTACTGTAATAGTGGACAAAAAGGAAAATAGTGCACCCAATAAAGTAACTTTTTATTTATAATTGGCAGAGATACAATACTCACGCATAAAAATAAAACAATCAAACAATATTAAAGAAAAGAAAATGGTGGTTGTGCTGACGTCTTCAAGGGGTATATCTCCTGAATATTTAGACCCTAGTCTTAAAGGTCGTGGAGAAGATATCCTCGCCTTTGTGGGATTCGTCTTATGGCTTTATTCCTAAGCCTATCTTTCTAGCCATCCCTCCTTGAGTGTGTATTCTCTTCAACCTGAGGCTTTCTGTATAACACTTTTTAGGACTCTCCTGATCTCATTGGATAACCCTTACTCGCTCATTGGGAAGCGGGTACTTCATGCATAAGTATAGAGTAGACAAGGCATCACCCAGCTGGTTAAAGGTTGGTTTCCCTATAACCATATTATACGAAGAGGGGGCATAAATAAGTAGGGACCTAATCTTTATCTCCTTAGCCTGATCTTCTTC
The DNA here is from genome assembly GCA_963859935.3 of Lathyrus sativus. Classification (NCBI taxonomy): domain Eukaryota; kingdom Viridiplantae; phylum Streptophyta; class Magnoliopsida; order Fabales; family Fabaceae; genus Lathyrus; species Lathyrus sativus. Next base: position 522,915,043 of record OZ012739.1, read on the forward strand.
TCCAAAGGTGATCCTCAAGATGATATATCTTTTATATGTACATGTTCTCAAGAGAGTTTACCCAGTGATCCTCTGAAGGGCTTTAGATCTTCTGGGTCGAGGCGAAGTCTTTCAAACGCCTCCAGTATAATCTATATACACACACACACACACACACACACACACACACAGTGAGCTCCCATGGTTGGGGATAACTTTTTTAATCTCATATTCTTTGCATTTGACGGTAATGGCCATGGGATTGTAATTATGAAAGTGAATTCCAACTGCATCTTTCTCTGAGAAGGCAGTTGTGGCTTCCAGTGCTTGGATTTCGCCATCAATCTTGACCTCAATGAGATTTTCTACACTCAGGATCTGGAGAGCATACCTTTTTATGACGGAACTGGTTTCCCAGTCTTTGGGGAATCCCCTACTATAGTGTTGAGCGTGTGGCACATAACTTTGTTGTACTCGCTCTGAGACTCATTATTGGCTTTATTAGGCCTGAGGCATTCAGCGTCTTCTCGCCCACGCGAGCTAGACTTGTTTGAAGAACGGAAGGAGTTTCCCATCACATATTTCTTGAGGTGTCCCTCCTGTATTAGTCTTCCAACTTATTTCTTGAGCTAATAGAAGTCCTCAATGTGATGCCCCTTTAACTTGTAGAACTTGTACCATTTTCCTAGGTCATAACACCTCACTGTTAGACTATGGCACAGATCTAGAAGGGGGGGTTGAATAGATCCCCAATTAAAATTTGAGTCGGCGCTACCAATTTAAAATTGGTTTTAAAAATATTTTGAGTGCGGAAGCGACCGAGGAAAAATATAGTCTAAAACAAACGGTTATTGGAAAACCGGATATGCGTAAGCCTATGGATTTATGACAATTCAGAAAAATAGAATCACAACACAAACTATGCTTATCAATTATTTACTTCAATTTGCAAGATTACCTAGTTCCAATGATTAACAAGACACACAAAAACTAGAAGCAAAATAAGACAATTTTAGTTCAGGACTTTTGTCGAACAGTTTGTGTGCACAAATACCTCAAAGGATATTTATGTTGAGTAAGAGATTGGAAATGCCCTAGTATAATATTTTTATTGTACTTAGTAGTTAAAAACAGAGTTTCAACACCTTACTCAATTTGTATCACAGTTTGACAATAATCACTTACGCTATAATCACTTATTTTATAAGCTGAATTGAAAATGACAGAAACTAAAGAACACACGATTTGATGAGGCAGTTCCCCCGTCGTCCTCGCTTCGGGGTACGTCTGCCCTCAATTCTAAAACTAGAATTGAGATATATTGAATATATATCACCTGTTGGAATGAACAGTTTACACAAGAGTTGATAGACAATGATACAAACAATCTCAAATGATGTTGATGCTTGCTATCACTTCTTGCACCTTGATTCAAGATGAATCAAGCCCTTCAATTTGTTGTGAATGACCTCTGATTCCAGCCACCTTAATGAATAACCTTCTGTTGTTCAAACCTTTGGCTCAGCTGATCTTAGACACCAACAAATCAAACCCGGAAAGTCTTCAACACTTCAACGTCCTAGCTACTAAACTGATGAACCTTCCGTTGATCAATTACCTTCGCACTTGCTTGAATGTTGAACGAACTATTCTGTAGCAAAAACCCTCAAAACCTTCGAGTCTTGATGGGTAAAACCTTCAAGGTTTTCTGCAAGAAACACCTGCCCCAATTTTCACCCGAACCGGATCTTCAATCAACGCGTTCGAACCTTATCACCCTTGAACAAGACACCAATCACAACAAAAATGATTGTGTGTATTTGAGGATTTGTGTGTTGTTTGAAGGATGAAGATGAAGAAATATGTTGCACCTATTTCACGTTTCTTGCCCTGACAATTTACTCAAGATTTCAATTGTTATTTGTTAAAAATGAACAAAACATTATTTATAGTAACAAGCAGATCAACCAATTAAACAATTTTTCAAACACAGCAAAAAATGTTGCACAACGCGCGAACGGTCGACCATAGGGTCGGCGTGCGCTGACCCATGGGGAATACACAGCTTCATGCGCTGTGTGGTATGGTCGACTCATGGTGTGTTTGTGCTGACCCGTGGAAAAGTGACCTGATGAGCTGACTGCATGAGCTGACTGTATGGTCGACTAATCCTGATGAGCTGACTGCATGAGCTGACTGTATGGTCGACTCATGGTCTGCATGTGCTGACCAGTGGAGAATGAGTTGACTGTATGGTCGACTCATAGCTCCAAAATCTGCAAACCTGATGCATGAGCTGACTGTATGGTCGACTCATGGTCTGCATGAGCTGACCAGTGGAGAATGAGTTGATCCATGTGCTGACTGTATGGTTGACTCATAGCTACAAAACCTGCAAAAATTGATATGTTTGTTGTTTCGTGCATCTTGTCACGACCAAACATTAGTCACATATATTGCCAATGAAATATGTATGGTTGACTCATAGCTACAAAACCTGCAAAAATTGATATGTTTGTTGTTTCGTGCATCTTGTCACGACCAAACATTAGTCACATATATTGCCAATGAAATATGATGATTTAAAAAGGATATAGGAAGGATGTAATATGTTAAGTATTGCATGACGATTCTGATTCATCCGAGGTTGTACTTTGTCATCATCGTAAGTATGCATGACGACTCCGATTCATCCGAGGTTGTACTTTGTCATCATCGTAAGTATGCATGACGACTCTGATTCATCCGAGGTTGTACTTTGTCATCATCGAAACTTGAGAACGTATGTTGTGAGACAGTTTTCCCTCACATTCTCCCCCTTTTTGATGATGACAAACCTGTGCGAAGCTTGGTGAACACAACATGCTATATCTTTAACATAGTAGTAAGCTCCCCCTTTCTTTTACAGTCATAGCTGTTGTGATCTACAATCTACTTGTCTTTTCTCCCCCTTTGACAACATCAAAAAGAGATGGAGAAAGGTAAAGTTTTGGCATATTAACAATTAACAAAATACTCAACAGGCTATAAGTAATCATATACCAATATCCACACAAATATTGACAATGAGCAAAATATTGAAAATAGATTAAACCAGATTAAGGACACATAAGTCATAACATTTTATAGGAATCAAGACTGTAAAACAAACATTAGTGTGCACTTAGGAGAGATAAAACAGAACATGATAACAAAAACAGCATGGAGAATGAGCAAATGCAAAAACAAATGACTAATATCCTTGTCCCTTGCCCATATCAAAGGAAGACGGATAACGATATGGATCAGCCATATCAGTGAGGTAATCCACTGCTTGATTCAGGCGATTGATGCTGCGAGAGACGGCTGTTTCTTGGTATCCATGGGCAGTTGTGAAAGCTGCAAATCTTTCATTCATTCTTGTTGAAAAAGAGTTGAACTGTTCAGATTTGGTGTGTAGCTCAGTTCGGATGCACAAATGCATATTTGCACTTAATGTCACATATCAAGCCATATTTGATGCCTACCTAAAATGCCACAAAACAATTTGCATCCAAACAATTTATCATACAAAAAAAATGTCATACATATGCAACATAGGTCAAACGATACAATTGTTGATCATGAGAGTTATTAGAGAGAGAGAGAGAGAGAAATGGAATAATATCACCTTAATGCCGGAGTAGCTTGATAAACAACATACTTGTACTTGCAAAAACGTCAATTTGTTAGAAGTACAAAAGTATGGTTTTAAATGAAATAAGATAGAGTAAGCAATTTATGACTCCCGCTCCAAAATGTCGAGAATGCCAAGTTCTCGGCGAATATGAAAGAAAGGTTCAGTGGCTAGCGGCTTTGTAAAAATATCCGCTAGTTGATTCTTAGTATTAACATGTTCAAATACAACGTCACCTTTCTCAACATGATCCCGAAGAAAATGGTGTCGAATTTCGATATGTTTAGTGCGAGAGTGCAATACCGGGTTCTTGGTAAGATTAATAGCACTGGTATTGTCACATAGAATTGGAATATGTTCAAGTTTGAGATTAAAGTCCAATAATTGTTTCTTAATCCACAGGATTTGAGCACAGCAACTACCGGCGGCAACGTATTCCGCTTCGGCGGTTGATAAAGCAACTGAAACTTGCTTTTTGCTATGCCAACTAACCAAAGAATTTGAAAACAAATGACACGTACCACTAGTGCTTTTCCTATCCAATTTGCAACCCGCAAAGTCGGAGTCAGAATAACCTACCAACGAACAATCACTACCTTTGGAATACCACAGACCATACTTTGGAGTACCGGATAGGTACCGAAGTATTCTTTTAACAGCTTTTAGGTGGGATTCCTTAGGACATGATTGGTATCTTGCGCACATACACACGCTAAACATAATATCAGGACGCGACGCAGTGAGATAGAGAAGTGATCCAATCATACCTCTATACCTTTTTACCTCTACGTCCTTACCGCTTTCATCCTTATTCAAATTTGCACATGTAGGCATGGGGGTGTCTATGGCCTTGGATTTTGCCATGTCAAATCTCTTGAGAAGATCCAAACAATACTTTGTTTGACTCACGAAAGTTCCTTCTTTGAATTGTTTAATTTGCAAGCCGAGAAAGTATGTGAGCTCTCCCATCATACTCCTCTCGAATTCACCCTGCATAAGAACAGAAAACTCTCTCACGAGATTCATGTTAGTAGATCCAAAGATTATATCATCAACATAGATTTGAACTAATATCAAGTGCTTTCCTTGACGTTTAATAAAGAGTGTCGTGTCAACCTTTCCTCTTGAGTAACCTTGATCAAGTAGGAATTTACTTAGGCGCTCATACCAAGCTCTAGGAGCTTGCTTGAGACCATACAACGCCCGTTTTAGTTTATAAACATGATCGGGGTACTCATGAGATTCAAAACCCGGAGGTTGTGCAACGTAGACCTCTTCATTTATGTACCTGTTAAGGAACGCACTCTTGACATCCATTTGGAATAACTTAAAATCTTTCACACATGCGAAAGCAAGGAGAAGGCGTATAGCCTCGAGTCGGGCAACCGGAGCATAAGTTTCCTCATAGTCGATGCCCTCCTCTTGGTTATACCCCTGCGCGACTAAACGCGCCTTGTTACGGGTTATTACCCCGTTTTCGTCCAGCTTGTTCCTAAACACCCATCGGGTGTCGATTACTCGATGACCTCGCGGAGGAGGGACAAGGTCCCAAACCTCATTTCTAGTAAACTGATTTAGTTCCTCCTGCATTGACAGAAACCAATGTTCATCGAGTAGGGCTTCCTTAGGATTTTTAGGTTCCATTTGTGACACGAAAGCGAAGTAATAACAGAAATTACTTAGCTTAGCACGAGTTGTTACACCCTTTGTGATGTCTCCAATAATGTTTTCAATAGGATGGTCTTTAGATGACTTCCATTCATGAGGAAGATCGTCGTTTGAAAGTGGATGAACTTCCTCTATTGCATCACGGTGTGCATCCTTATCCTCCTCAACTTTGGCTTTGTCAGGTTGATCAATCCCTATCTCGCCACTGTTGAGTATGTCTTCAGTGGATGTACCTGCACCATGAACAACACTATCCTTTCCGACATTTCTCGGGTAGGACTCATCAAAGGTAACATGCACAGACTCTTCTACAGCAAGTAAACGTTTATTATATATTCTATATGCTTTACTCGAGTGAGAGTATCCGAGAAAGATACCTTCATCGGCTTTGGAATCAAATTTGCCCAAGTTTTCCTTTCCATTGTTTAATACAAAACATTTACATCCAAACACGTGCAAGTGAGAGACATTTGGCTTTCGCCCTTTTAAGAGTTTGTACGGTGTTTTGTTTAGAATGGGGCGAATAAGTACCCTATTCAAAACATAGCATGCCGTACTAATGGCGTCGGCCCAAAAATATTTAGGTAAACCACTTTCATTAATCATTGTTCTTCCCAATTCTTCTAAAATACGGTTTTTGCGCTCCACAACCCCGTTTTGTTGAGGAGTGCGTGGAGCGGAGAAGTTATGATCAATACCATGGTTACCACAATATTCTTCAAACAAATGATTTTCAAACTCACCTCCATGGTCGCTCCTTATGGACACTATGTTTGTATTTAACTTGTTTTGGGAAAGCTTAGCAAACTTTTCAAAAGCGGCGAATGTATCACTTTTACTTACTAAGAAAATGGTCCAACAAAACCTAGAAAAGTCGTCCACTATTACGAACCCGTAATAGTTTCCTCCTAGACTTTTGATCCTAGACGGCCCAAACAAGTCCATGTGTAGAAGTTCAAGAGGTCTCGTTGTTGAAATTATCTTTTTGGATTTAAATGAGATCCTCGTTTGCTTCCCTTTTTGACAAGCATCACAAAGGTGATCCTTGGTGAACTTTATTTTGGGAAGTCCTAAGACTAGGTCTTTTGAGACTACCTTATTGAGTAAGTCAAAATTAACATGCGCTAAACGCCTATGCCATAGCCATGAGTCTTCACTCATAGTTATGAGGCATTTGTCGCTTGTTAATGATACTTCATTTAAGTCAAGCATATATACATTGTTTACTCTAAAACCATTAAACATATTCTTCTTATCATTTTCATGCACAATTTTGCAACAATCTTTTGAAAAGGATACATTGTATCCTTTGTCGCACAGTTGGCTAATGCTAAGCAGATTATGTTTAAGGTTTTCGACAAGCAATACATCGGAAATCATAGTAGAGGCGGGATTACCTACACTACCTTTACCTAGTATTGCTCCGCGGTTGTTATCACCATAAGTTACATACCCTTTCTTCTTAGCCACAAAGTCTATGAATAAGGATATGTCTCCAGACATGTGTCTTGAGCACCCACTATCGAGAACCCATCTTCTCTCGGTGGTCTCGACACATTTCACCTGTCAAAACATAATTAGCACAAGGAGGTACCCAATGGCATATTGGGTCCTAATAGGTTAGCGACAAAATGGTTGCGTTTGGGCAACCATTGGTAGATGCCTTTAGGAACAAGAAATCTTCTAAAACGGCATTTACCAATGGAGTGGTCTTTCCTGCAACAGTATAAGCAAGCAAAATCAACTTTAGAGACATTTTCACTTGCTTGATCCCTAATTACATATGCATATTTTTGGTATGGGTTAATCATACTTTTTCTAAAATCCTTTTTATCAATAGCAAACGTAACCTTAGGCTCAAGTGCCTTGTTTAATTTGGCCTTGAGGTGTCTAACCTCACCTTGCCAAATATGACAAGTGTCACACCCGAAGTTGAAAGGGTTTCTATCGTCTTTACAATCCGATTCATTGCCTTTCACAATGGAGGCCTTTAGGTCCTCTAATTTCTTTTCGGACTCATTTACCTTATGCTCTAAATACGTAAAGATTTTCTTATTTGAAGCAAGTTTCTTGAAGGCTTCAACTGCTTCATTATGTAAGGCATGAAATGCGGCTAGTAATTCTGAATGCGACATATTTGATGACTTATCATATTTAGAGTTATGTACCTGTTTTTTCTTATTTTTCTGATTGGCGGAGAGGCATAGATTCACGGACTCTTCTTCATCACTAGAACTTTCATCAGAGGAGGAAGAGTCGCTGTCACTTTCCCATGCTATGTACGCTCTCCTAGGCTTTGATGATTTCTTGTGTGATTTTGATGATTCCTTGTCCTTTCCCTTTTTATTCATTGGACAGTCCGGTTTGTAGTGACCGGGCTTTCCACACTTGTAGCACGTCCGTCTAGTCTTTTTACCTTTCGAGTCATCATCCTTGGAGTGTCTTGATTGTTTCCGGAAGTTTACCAAGTTCTTCTCGGAATGTTGTATGCCGTTCTTTCTCACGTAACGGTTATACCGTTTAACAAACAACCCCATATCTTCGCTTGTGTCTTCTTCTTCTTCGTCGCTCGAGGAATAATCATTTTGCTCTTTTGCTTGAGACTTCGAGGAGGAAGTCTTGAGAGCTATCGATTTCTTATCACTCACCTTCGCTTTGTCTTTCTTTTCCATCTTTTCGCGTTGATCTAAGCTCAAGAGTACCCGTTCATGCTCTTGTAATTTGCCAAACAATGTTGTCAAGTCTAATATGGTAAGATCATTTGCCTCTTTGATGGCGGTCACTTTTGGCTGCCATTCCCTGTTAAGACATCTCAAGACTTTATTAGTAGCAACATCATTGGAAATAGGCCTACCTAATGAATGTAAACGATTGATGAGATGAGTAAATCTCTTTTGCATGTCAGCAATGGTTTCCCCTTGCTCCATGAAAAAGAGATCAAACTCTTGTATTAGAGTGTTGATTCTAGCTAACTTAACATCGTTTGTCCCCTCATGGGCTATTTGTAGTGAATCCCACGTGGCCTTAGCAGTAGGACAATGGGATACACGATAGTATTCATCTACACCTAATGAGGAGATTAAAATGGTTTTAGCTTTCCAATCATAATTGTATTTTTTCTCATCGTCATCGGTCCATTGTGCTTCAGGCTTTGGCACAACTACATTATCCGCATTGGTCATAGTAATTTCTATTGGACCATTAAGGATAACGTTCCATATTTTTCTGTCTATGGAGTTTATATGCACACGCATACAGTCTTTCCAATAACTATAATTTTCACCGTTGAAAACAGGAGCCCTATTATACGCCCCTTTAGGTTCGTTTGCCATTTTCTATCTCGTTGTATTTGAAGCACCGAATAATCGGAGCTCTGGATACCACTTGTTAGACTATGGCAAGGATCTAGAAGGGGGGGTTGAATAGATCCCCAATTAAAATTTGAGTCGGCGCTACCAATTTAAAATTGGTTTTAAAAATGTTTTGAGTGCGGAAGCGGCCGAGGAAAAATATAGTCTAAAACGAACGGTTATTGGAAAACCGGATATGCGTAAGCCTATGGATTTATGACAATTCAGAAAAATAGAATCACAACACAAACTATGCTTATCAATTATTTACTTCAATTTGCAAGATTACCTAGTTCCAATGATTAACAAGACACACAAAAACTAGAAGCAAAATAAGACAATTTTAGTTCAGAACTTTTGTCGAACAGTTTGTGTGCACAAATACCTCAAAGGATATTTATGTTGAGTAAGAGATTGGAAATGCCCTAGTACAATATTTTTATTGTACTTAGTAGTTAAAAACAGAGTTTCAACACCTTACTCAATTTGTATCACAGTTTGACAATAATCACTTAAGCTAGAATCACTTATTTTATAAGCTGAATTGAAAATGACAGAAACTAAAGAACACACGATTTGATGAGGCAGTTCCCCCGTCGTCCTCGCTTCGGGGTACGTCTGCCCTCAATTCTAAAACTAGAATTGAGATATATTGAATATATATCACCTGTTGGAATGAACAGTTTACACAAGAGTTGATAGACAATGATACAAACAATCTCAAATGATGTTGATGCTTGCTATCACTTCTTGCACCTTGATTCAAGATGAATCAAGCCCTTCAATTTGTTGTGAATGACCTCCGATTCCAGCCACCTTAATGAATAACCTTCCGTTGTTCAAACCTTCGGCTCAGCTGATCTTAGACACCAACAAATCAAACCCGGAAAGTCTTCAACACTTCAACGCCCTAGCTACTAAACTGATGAACCTTCCGTTGATCAATTACCTTCGCACTTGCTTGAATGTTGAACGAACTATTCCGTAACAAAAACCCTCAAAACCTTCGAGTCTTGATGGGTAAAACCTTCAAGGTTTTCTGCAAGAAACACCTGCCCCAATTTCCACCCGAACCGGATCTTCAATCAACGCGTTCGAACCTTATCACCCTTGAACAAGACACCAATCACAGCAAAAATGATTGTGTGTATTTGAGGATTTGTGTGTTGTTTGAAGGATGAAGATGAAGAAATATGTTGCACCTATTTCACGTTTCTTGCCCTGACAATTTACTCAAGATTTCAATTGTTATTTGTTAAAAATGAACAAAACATTATTTATAGTAACAAGCAGATCAACCAATTAAACAGTTTTTCAAACACAGCAAAAAATGTTGCACAACGCGCGAACGGTCGACCATAGGGTCGGCGTGCACTGACTCGTGGGGAATACACAGCTTCATGCGCTGAGTGGTATGGTCGACTCATGGTGTGTTTGTGCTGACCCGTGGAAAAGTGACCTGATGAGCTGACTGCATGAGCTGACTGTATGGTCGACTCATCCTGATGAGCTGATTGTATGGTCGACTCATGGTCTGCATGTGCTGACCAGTGGAGAATGAGCTGACTGTATGGTCGACTCATAGCTCCAAAATCTGCAAACCTGATGCATGAGTTGACTGTATGGTCGACTCATGGTCTGCATGATCTGACCAGTGGAGAATGAGTTGATCCATGTGCTGACTGTATGGTTGACTCATAGCTACAAAACTTGCAAAAATTGATATGTTTGTTGTTTCGTGCATCTTGTCACGACCAAACATTAGTCACATATATTGCCAATGAAATATGTATGGTTGACTCATAGCTACAAAACCTGCAAAAATTGATATGTTTGTTGTTTCGTGCATCTTGTCACGACCAAACATTAGTCACATATATTGCCAATGAAATATGATGATTTAAAAAGGATATAGGAAGGATGTAATATGTTAAGTATTGTATGACGATTCTGATTCATCTGAGGTTGTACTTTGTCATCATCGTAAGTATGCATGACGACTCCGATTCATCCGAGGTTGTACTTTGTCATCATCGAAACTTGAGAACGTATGTTGTGAGACAGTTTTCCCTCACACTCACATCCGTTGAGAGTCGTTGAACTATTATGTTAACTTTAAACATATGCATTTAACTTGATCAACCACTTTGTGCATCTTTGATCGCTTGAACTAACTTTAACTATTATTTGACTTCAAATGTTTTCATCCTCAAAATCATGCATCGTCAAAATAAAGCAAAGCAGTTGCTATCTATAAACTTCACTATTTTGGATCATTTCTTGATTATATTTACAAACACATAGGAAGATAATGATGTTGTGTTATATATTCAAGCGTGATTGACTTATGATTGGTGCCACCAGAATGTTATTTCTATATTTTTATTCATAAAATGGAAGTTTGAGATAATTTAAAGGGCTTTGTGAAATAAATAATAAAAAGATGATCGTTTCTTTTATATAAAAAACACTGTTGAATTTCTTGTGTTTTTCTATATAAAAAAATGTACAAAAAAGGGTGAACGCTTTTTATAAAATGTATTGTCGTTTATTCTTTAAATGATGATAAAATGAATAGTTTTTTTTTCTTGAAAACGATTTTTAAATAAATAACGTTGTTGCTCTTAGATTTTTTTTTAATACAAGCGGTGTTAAAATAGTAAAAAAAAATTAAAAAGTGTTTTTTTCTAAACACCGTCATTTTAGCAATTTAAAAAAAAATGAATATATTTTAACCATTTTTATATTTATTTATATGTATTAAGTGTTGTAAATCTTTTAAATTATTTTTTATTTTTTATATTTATATTTTTATTTAAATATCAAGAATCCTTTCATATAAAATTTCTCTTAAAAGAGAACTCATAAAACCTAAAGTAGGTGTCGTAGGCCATGCTCCTAGGTTACATCTAGGCGTCTCAGTCTCAACTTTGTCTTAATAAATAATAGTAATAAGTAACAAACTATCTTCATCCCAAAATAAATATAAAGAAGTATATGAAGGATATATTGGTAGAGGTGTTTAAATTCAATTAAAAATTATAAATTAATTTTGAAAAAATTATTAATTACAAATCGATCTAAAAAAATTAAAAATTATAAAAAAAAATTGAAAATTATTAGACATGTTTAAATGTAATTTTATAAAACTCGATTAGTTTAGATTGAATTTTAGATTGATTTTTCAAAATCGATCTAAACTAAACCAAACCGTTTTTATATATTTTTATATTTATTTATTTTTTATTAGTATAATATGTTGTGTTAATTTATTATTAAATGATATTTTTTTTATAAAATATTATTTATTAGTTTAATTTAATCTATTAATTTTTATTATTTCATTTGTTTCAATCAGTTATGATGATTATCATTTTGTAATATTAATTTTTAATAAAGTATATGTTATATATTATATAAAATTTATTATTTATTAATATTTTTATAATATTATTAAAATTATAATTTGTAATTTGGATATAATCAGTTATGATGATTATCATTTTATTTTATAATTTGTAATTTATTATTTATTAATTTTTGTAATATTATTAATCATTTAAAACTGAACCAAACCGCAAGTAAATATATTTTTGAATCAGATGATATTTTGTTTTAAAACTGATTTAAACCGAACCGCGAACACCCTTGTATATTGGTAAAGAAATAGTCTAATGTAAAAATTGAGTTAAAAAAATTTCAATTATTTTAAAAAAATAAAATTAACTAATACAGAAATAAAAAGAAGATAGACACGCAAAAACTGCACTACTATTTCTTTGTAAATTTTAATGAATTTCTAAGGTTTTACTATACTAATTTATAGCCAGTCGGCTTAACATGTTTCAATTCTGTGAAACTTATTATATGAGATAAGTATTCATCTAAAAAAATTTATAACTAAATAAGCATATTTTTTTATTATAATAAATGTAAAGTAGAGAATGAAAACTAAGGAGTAATGTAAATTGTAATAGTTACTAACTATACAGTACAATTAAATATCAACTTAGTTGGAAAAAGCATTTGTAGTAAAAGAAAAATTCAAACTATTAAGGGAAAGATTGAGATGGTGGAATAGAGAAGTTTTTGGGTGGTTAGATTTGAGGGTGGAGAAGAATGTGCGTGAACTAAAGAGGAGTATCATTCAAAACACTGTTTCTAGTAACCTTCATTTTAAAGAGAGTCTCATTAAACAAAAATTAACACAGAAGTGGATTCAAGAGGGTGATCTTAATGCTAGATACTTTTACTTGATGATGAAGGCTAGGAACAGGAGGATTTCAATGCATCAATCTTAACTAGTAATGGAAGCGTGGATGGTGTTTAGTAGGTTAGAAGTGAAACTAAGAATTACTTTGAATCAATATTTGAAAAATCATTTAATCTAGGTCATCAGTGGAGTGGATTAATTTTAAGAGCCTGTGAATTCTAAATAGCATGATGTTGGAAGAGGAATTTTCTAAGGAAGAAATTAAGGAAGTATTATGGGATAGTGAGGGTGATAGAAGTCCTGGGTCGTGGGTCGGATATGATTTTGAGTTCTTGAAAAAATGTTGGGATGTAGTGGGTGATGATGTAGTAAACTTTGTTTAATAATTTCATGGTAAGGCCAATTTACCCAAATCAATGGCAACTTGTTTCCTAGCTTTAATCCCAAAGTCACAAAACCTCTAGGAGTTGGAAGATTATAAGTCAATATGCTTGATAGAAACTATGTATAAATTGTCTCAAAGATCCTTGCAGCAAGATAGAAGAGGGTAGTTGGGGAAATTGTTTCTCTAGCCAAACATCTTTTGTGCTTAGGAGACAAATTATGGTGTTCTAGTGGTGAAGGAAATAATTGATCTAGTAAAAAGAGAGAAAAAAAATTGTATGTTGTTTAAGGTGGATTTTTCTCAAGTTTATGACTGTGTCAATTGGCACCATCTTAAGCTTATGTTTAGAAAATTAGGGTTTAGACTTAAATGGTTGTCATGGATGGAAGTCAGAGCTTTAGCACAATGGTTATCCTCGTCAATGGCAGTCCAACAATGGAATTTTATAGTTGGTATATGTCTAAGGCAGGGCGATCCACTATCACCCTTCCTATTTGCAATATCAGTTGAGAGTATGGCAGATATGGTGATAAAAACATCTAAAAGTGGAAATTTTAGAGGATTTAAAGTGAATGATATATTATCGTATAACATGATTCAGTTTTCTAATGATATTATTCTTATAGGAGAAGGAAATTTGAATAATTTGTGGAAATTAAAGGCACTATTAATAGGGTTTTAGTTAGTATAAGGATTAAGAATTAACATATAGAAAATTAAAATATATGGGTTAGGACTTAGGACTCAGTGACCAATTCTTGCAGGCAACATTCCACTTTCTCATATGTATGACTTCAGATTTCTAGGCATTTCTGCAGGTTCAAACCCAAGAGGATTTGATACTTGGAAGTTTGTTTTAGTTGAGCTCAGAAGCAAGTTGTCCGGTTGAAAGTGGAAATATTTTATCAATAGATGGTAGAGTAAGATTGATAAATGCAGTGCTAGACAATTTACCAATCTATCATTTATCCTTCTACAAGGTCTCTATGAAAATAATAGAGGAAATAAGAAGCATCCAAAGGAAATTCTTATGTAATGGCTCTATGGATAAAAAAAGGGAATTTTTTGGGTGAGTTGGCAAAATGTGTGCAAATTTAAGGAACAATGAGGTTTAGGCATAAAAGATGTATCAGGATTCAATATGACACTATTATGCAAATGGATATGGATAATTCTTAGAGAGGATAAAGCCATTTCGGTGGGAATTCTTCAACATATATATGGAAATGTGAAGAGGATAGTGTGGTACAACCCTGAATACATAACAAAATGGAAGAATTCATTGTGTTGGAGAGAGTTGATGGAAGTAGGAGGTTGTGAAAATATGATGGTAAATTGGGTAATGAATTTGTTTTCATGCAGACTTGGGACAAGAGTAATGTAATATCTTGTATCCTTTTAAACATTTTATTCGTTGTCAACTGGATCATATTGAGTTGCTATATGCTTTATTTGTTTTCAGTTGACACAAATAGAGTAGTTAGTGAACTCGGTTGAGCTAATTCCTTACTCAATTCAATTGATATTTATTAATAAGTAAAAGAAGGTACATTTTGGTAACTTTAATGAATGGTCAATTGTTCTCTATAAGAAACATCTCTTTAGATATTTTCTCTTTTCCTCTTACCAACCTTTTTTCTTTGATAGAAGTAACAAAAGCAAAAGAAGAGAAATTTGGTAAGAAGAGAAAGGAAAATAGAGAAGAAGAAAAGAAGAGAAGAAAAAGGAGAAAAGCTTGGAAAGAGAAATAATCATCTTGCTTCATGAAGAATCATCCCCTACCTTTATCATCTTCTTGATTCAAGGTAGGTTCCTAGTTAGACATAGCTATTATAGGGAAAATCCATGAATGGGATATTAGAGTTTTATGTGTTTTGCCATGATCATGGAATCTATGTTAATACATGATCTTCTTGTTGATTTCCATGTCTACTTATGATAATTTATGTTGTTGATGTTATTTTGTATGATATGTTATGATTTGAAGTTGTTATTTTCTTTTTCTTCCTTCCTATTTCGTTTTGTTACTGGTTTTGTGCAGCAACTCTCGCTAGGCGAGGGATCTGCTTGCTGAAGAGAGTTTATCAGTAGAAGTAGCAGAAATCTATGAATTTCTCGCTAGGTGATGGTATGTCTCGCTCTATGAGACAGAAAATATTTGAGAGAATAGGCATTCTAGAATCTCTCGCTTGAGCCTCTCTTAGAGCTTGCGAAGCGAGAGCTCGCTTGAACTCCTTGTTAGGGATCACTAGGGGAAACAAGGGATTTGGAAAAGTAAACATTATGCCTTGTCTCGCTTGGAGCTCTCCTGAGCTCGCTAAGAGAGAGCCCTTATGCTTTGAAAAATGTTTAATATTCATGTTTCCACCATAAAACGAGAAACGTAACTCCGATTATTGCAAGGTTGAATGCGTTAGAAAACTAGTCTAATGCTCTACTTTTTTGGTATAAGAAATCATGATTATGTTTCTGTATTATATGGATAAAGATAATGAACTATGATGTGTGTGTTAGAACACAGATTGGTTCTTAGTTATATCTCTATGTTTTGATGATAACACTAATGAAATTTTGTATTAAGAAATTATACACTCTAAATTTCTTCAAGTATTTTTGCTGCAGATATTAAATTTAATATTATTCTGAAAGCAAAAATGGATCTGAATGTTGAACTATGCAAGGCTCTGAAGCGTCAGAAGCATCTCATTAGAAGACTCTGAGCGCTGCCTACAGAAGACTCTGAGCGCTGCCTACAGAAGGATCTGAAGCAGAAGCTACAGAAGCATCTGAAGCATAGACTGAAGACTTTGTATGAAGAGTTTCAAGCATTTTTTCAGAAGACTCTGATAGTACTGTACGCTGCAAGTACTGAGGATCTGATCTCCAAACTCTGCTCTGAGTAATCTCACGCTGAAGCACACTTGCTGCAACACTCTGATATAGCAAACTATGAAGACATCAAGACTCTGATCACTCAAGGCTCTGATGTTAATTGCTGTGAATTAGAAACTTGCTGAAGAAGATTATTTGAAGTTATATCCGTTGGTTATGCCAAACGAATCTTTCCTCTTTTATGCTAGACACAAGAACTCAGGCAAAAAGGATTTCTCTGAACGTTCTACTTCTAGGAAAGGTCAAGTAATGTGAAGACAAAAGGCTACAGCTACTTTGCAGTACACGGTCTTCAAGCTTGCAATGTCTTGGACTTCTAAGTCTATAAAAGCAAGTCTCCAACAACTTTCTATAGTTGACGAACATTGACGAAAATTGAACAATTCATTGAAAACTCTCTCAAAGCTCTTATACAAATTATTATTATTTGCTAAATAGTTTTCATAAGTTCTTAAACTTAAGTGTAAATCACAGTTGTGATATAGCTTACTTAGAAGCATTTCAAACACTTGTTTAGTTCTACATTTGATTGTAAAAAGTTCCTTGAGAAGACCAAGTTGTGGTCAGTAGTTCTTGAGAAGACTAAGAACAGTTGTTCTTAGTGGTTGATATTGTAATCAGTTTGATTATAGTGGATTAAGTCCTTGTGGAGAAAGGCAAATCACTCTTGATATCGTGGACTGGAGTAGTTGAGTTCAACGAACCAGGATAAAAATCTTTCTGTTTTTATTGCCATAATATTTTCAAAATCCTTATTCAACCCCCCCCCCCCTTCTAAGTATTTTCTCACCTTCAGTTGGTATCAGAGCTCCGGTTCTGTATGTGTTATCACTTCACCGTGAACAGAAAAGATCCAGTGAGAAAACTCTTGATATTTCTTGGTTGATATTATGGCTGAAGCTTCAACATCCAACAGCAACAACAGATATGAAGAAAAGGATAGAATCAGCACAAAACCCCCTATGTTTGATGGGGAGAAGTTTGACTATTGGAAGGACAGAATAGAGAGTTTCTTCCTTGGTTATGATGTTGATCTTTGGGACTTGGTCATTGATGGTAATGGTCACCCCACTGATGGGGATGGCAAGAAAATTGATAGAAAATCTATGACTGAAGCTCAAAAGAAGGAGTTCAGAAATCATCATAAAGCAAGAGCAATCTTATTAAATGCTATATCTCATACTGAGTATGAGAAAATTACCAACAGAGAAACAACATTTAATTTGTTTGAGTATTTAAAGATGACTCATGAAGGGAACTCACAAGTTAAAAAGACTAAGGCTTTGGCGCTGATCTAGAAATATGAAGCCTTTAAAATGGAAGAATCTGAATCTATAGAAGCTATGTTCTCTAGATTCCAGATCCTCACAGCTGGATTAAAAGTGCTGGACAAAGGCTATTCAACTGTTGATCATGTGAAGAAGATCATCAGAAGCTTGCCCATCAGATGGAGACCAATGGTCACTGCTCTGAAGCTAGCTAAGGATCTGAACAAGATCACATTGGAGGAGCTAATCAGCTCTCTGAGAAGCCATGAGATTGAACTTGAAGAAGATGAGCCTCAAAAGAAAGGTAAGTCAATTGCTTTAAAATCTAACATATCTGTTAAAGCATTGCAGGTGTTAGAAGAAAGTTCTGAAGAGTCTTCTTCTTCTGAAGAAGATGAACTGTCCTTGCTGTCCAGAAGGATCAACAATTTCTAGAAGCACAAACAGAGGAAGTTCAAGAACTTCAAGAAGCCAGATCAACGCAAAGAGTCCTCTAGACACAAAAGATCTGGAAAGAAGGAGGTTGTTTGCTATGAATGCAAGGAACCTGGTCATTACAAGAATGAATGCCCAAAGCTTCAGAAGGAGAGGCCAAGAAGTAAGTCTGAGCATAAAAAGAAAGTTCTGATGGCTACATGGTATGATTCAAATGCATCTGAATCTTCATCAGAGTCAGAAGAAGAATGTGCTAACATGGCACTGATGGCTGGTGTGGAAGATCAAGATGAAGGAACATCTGGATCTGAATCTGATTCAGAAGAGGTACTTTCTGATCTCACTAGGGAAGAACTTATTAAGGTTTTATCAGAAGTCCTAAAAAACTATAACCAGATTAAGCTCAAATGCAAGAAGCTTAAATGCAATCTTAAATCTGAGAATAATCTATTAAAGTCAGAAGTTGCTGAGCTCAAAGAAAACAATTTGAAAATGAAAAACAATTTTGAAAAAGCTCAAAAGATTCTGAATCTGAAACTAAGTCAAAATGCAAAAATATTTTAGAAGAATATGACTATAGTTTTCAGAAGTTTCTGGCTAAAAGCATAGATAGAAACAAGATAGCTTCAATGATCTATGGAGTTAGCAGAAGCAACAGGAAAGGAATTGGATATGAATCTTCCTCTGGAAAGGATTTAAATTCAATACCTGTTGACAAAATTATCATTAAGAAGACTCCCTTATATTCTAATTTTAAGTTTGGTCATCTGAATGATATTAAACACACACGTTCTGATCAGAACGTTCCTGTGTTTAAACCAAAAGTTAGTCAGAACAAACCTGTTGTAAAAAGATAGAAGTTCAGACAAACTTTTAAGGCAACTAACCCAAAAGGACCCAAAAAGATCTGGGTACCTAAGGATAAGATAATACCTATTGCAGATGTATTTAGCAGCAAAGTCAATACGCTAGTCATGGTACCTGGACTCTGGCTGCTCACGTCACATGACGGGAGAAAGGTTTATGTTCCAAAGCCTGGAGCTTAAATCTGGAGGAGATGAAGTTTGGAGGGAATCAGAAGGGCAAGATTATTGGCTCTGGTACTATTGGCAATGGTAATCTTCCCTCTATATCTAATGTTTTACTTGTAGAAGGATTAAAACATAATTTATTGTCCATAAGTCAATTAAGTGACAATAGTTATGACATAATCTTTAATCAAAAATGTTGCAAGGTTATTAGTCAGAATGATGGTTGAATCCTATTTAATGGAAAGAGGAAGAACAACATTTACAAAATCAATCTTTCAGAACTTAAGGTTCAAAATGTAAAATGCCTTATGTCTGTTAATGATGAGCAATGGGTCTGGCGCAGAAGATTGGGGCATATTAATATGAGACGTATATCTCAGATTAATAAACTCAATCTGGTCAAAGGACTTCCTAAGTTGAAGTTCAACTCAGATGCTCTTTGTGAAGCATGTCAAAAAGAAAAATTTTCAAAATCTTCTTTTAAAACTAAGAATGTTGTTTCAACTTCAAGACCATTAGAGTTACTTCACATTGATCTGTTTGGACCAGCGAAAACTGCATCCATCAGAGGCAAGAAGTATGGATTAGTCATTGTTGATGAATATAGCAGATGGACATGGGTGAAATTCCTAAAACACAAGGATGAGTCACATTCTCTGTTCTTTGACTTCTGCAAACAAGTCCAGAATGAAAAAGATTTTAAAATTGTTAAAGTCAGAAGTGATCATGGTGGTGAATTTGAAAACAAATATTTTGAAAAATATTTTAATGAAAATGGCATTGCTCATGATTTCTCCTGCCCTAGAACTCCACAACAAAATGGATTTGTAGAGAGGAAAAATAGAACTTTGCAAGAAATGGCCAGAACCATGATAAACGAGACTAATCTGGCAAAGCATTTTTGGGCAGAAGCAATAAACACAACTTGTTATATTCAAAATAGAGTGTCTGTAAGACCTCTTCTGGAAAAGACTCCCTATGAATTGTGGAGGAACA
Source organism: Lathyrus sativus (assembly GCA_963859935.3). NCBI lineage: Eukaryota > Viridiplantae > Streptophyta > Magnoliopsida > Fabales > Fabaceae > Lathyrus > Lathyrus sativus. The sequence goes on from OZ012739.1 coordinate 522,934,915, forward strand.
GGAAACCCAACATTTCTTATTTTCATCCTTTTGGATGTATATGTTATATGCTGAACACTAAAGAGAATCTGAACAAGTTTGATTCTAAAGCACAGAAGTGTTTCATGCTTGGCTATTCTGAACGCTCTAAAGGCTACAGAGTATACAATACTGAAACACAAATTGTAGAAGAATCTATACATGTTAGATTTGATTATATGCTTGGCATTCAAAAGCCAAAGCAGTTTGAAAGTTCTGCAGATAGAGAAGTAATTCTCACAGACTCTGAAGGCTCAGAAGCAGAAAAGGCTCAAGTGAAAGAGTCAGAAGCAACGCTAGATGCAACTCCTTTAGCTACTCAAATGAACAATTTGAATATTTCTGAAGAATCAAATGTTAAAGGATCATCTTCCAGAATCAAGGTCTCTCATCCAGAGGATGTGATAATTGGAAAGAAGGATCACCCTATAAGAACAAGATCCTACCTCAGATCATCTGAAGTGTCATTATTTGGTTTGGTGTCAGTTATTGAACCAACTTCTGTAGATGAAGCTCTGCAAGATAATGACTGGATAATTTCCATGCAAGAAGAGCTCAATCAGTTCACAAGAAATGACGTTTGGGATTTAGTTCCAAGACCAAAAGGATTTAATATAATTGGAACTAAATGGGTCTTCAGAAAAAAGTTGAATGAAAAAGGAGAAGTTGAAAGAAACAAAGCAAGGCTTGTTGCTCAAGGTTATAGCCAGCAAGAAGGAATTGATTACAAAGAGACTTATGCACCTGTAGCCAGGTTAGAGTCTATTCGTTTACTCATTTCTTTTGCTGCACAAAATAACATCACTCTATATCAGATGGATGTTAAGAGTGCCTTCTTAAATGGGATTATAGAAGAGGAAGTCTATGTTCACCAACCTCCTGGTTTTGAAAGTGATAAATTTCTAGAATATGTTTTTAAACTTAAGAAATCTCTTTATGGTTTAAAATAAGCTCCCAGAGCTTAGTATGAGAGATTAAGCAATTTTCTTCTAGAGAAAAATTTTATCAGAGGCAAAGTGGACACAACTCTCTTCTGTAAAACATTTAAGAAAGATCTGTTAATTTGTCAAATATATGTGGATGATATTATATTTGGATCTACCAATGTTATATTGGGAAAGGAGTTTGCTCAATGTATGCAGGCTGAATTTGAGATGAGCATGATGGGAGAATTGAGATTCTTTCTGGGAATTCAAGTCAACCAAACTCCAGACATCACTTACATTCATCAGACTAAATATGTAAAAGAGCTTCTGAAGAAGTTCAACATGAAGGATAGTAAGTTGGCCAAGACTCCTATGCATCCAACAAGTACTCTTGGTAAGGAAGAGGTAAGTAAGAAAGTAGATCAGAAACTCTACAGAGGTATGATTGGATCTCTTCTATACTTAACTGCTTCTAGACCTAACATTTTATTCAGTGTATGCTTGTGTGCAAGATTCCAATCAGATCCTAGAGAATCACACTTAATAGCTATTAAGAGATTCTAAGGTATCTGAAAGGTACTTCTAATGTGGGTTTGTGTTATAGAAAATCTTCTGAATTTAAACTAGTTGGATTCTGTGATGCTGATTACGTTGGAGACAGAGTTGAAAGAAAAAGTACTTCTGGAAGTTGTCAATTTCTGGGAAGAAACTTAATCTCCTGGTACATCAAGGAACAACCTACAATTGCTCTATCAACTACAGAAGCAGAATATATTGATGCTGCTGATTGTAGAACGCAGATGCTCTGGATGAAAAGTCAGCTAGAAGACTATCAGATCTTTGAGAGTAATATTTATATATTGTGTGATAATACTTCTACTATATGCTTATCTAAAAATCCAATTTTATACTCTAAAGCTAAGCATATAGAAATTAAACATCACTTCATCAGAGACTATGTTCAGAAGGGTATTTTAAATCTAGACTTTGTTGATATAGATTATCAATGGGCTGATATTTTCACAAAACCCCTTGCTGAAGATAGGTTTAAGTTTATTCTGAAAAATATTGGTATGGAATTTTGTCTAGAATAATATTTATCAGAAGCAAATTTCTTAGATGCAAAATGTTTAAACTCTGAAGTATTTCATCTGTCATTTATTTAATCTCTTGAATTATTATTTATGTGTGTATCTGAACTAACAAGTCTCAGAGGATCTGAACGTTGGCTAACGTTTCATTTCTCAAAGAGGTTTCAGAAGCACATGCAAGCAAACACGTGTCACTCTGAATCTGAAAAGATGGCGTGCACAATACTGAAGAGACATTTGAGGTAACGTTTGAATAGTTGATTTCTCGTTTCCCCCCCCCCCCCCAATTGTCAGAATCTTAAATGTTTTAAAATGATTATTTTCTTTTCATTAATTTCTATTAAATGTTAAATGAGAACGTGTTGAATGTGTGTCAGTTTGTGTGCCCTAATTTTCTCTATAAATTTCACAAATCTCACCATTTCACACTTTTCACTCTCACAAACACGTTTATGCATTTCTGCTTGCTCTTTAGCCTTCATCTAAACCCTAAACCTTCATCATCTTCAACAATGGCTACTTTATCTTCAACCTCAGCTCAGTTCCAATCCTCTATGGTTGTTGTTTCTTCATCAAGCATGTGTGCTGCCCCTTTTAAGGAACCTGAGAGAACTCTTTTAACACCAGTTGATAAGCTTGAAGTTTTATGTGAATCAATGGTGGAATTTGACTCCTTGGCTGATAATGGTTTTGATTTGCGTCCAATCATTGATGCTCAAGGATGGGTGAAGTACTTTGATAGATTGTTTGGACCGGTTTATCCACATTTAGTGAAAGAATTCTGGATTCACACATCTGCCTACCCAAAGTTCATAATCTCTTCTGTTCTGGGAAAAGAGATTACTATCACTGAAGATCTGATCAGAAAACTCATTGGGTATGAAGAAACTGATGGAGTTTCTCATCTGCCAGCTGGGCGTGTTGAAATGGAAGAAGTTTATGCTGAAGTAATTTCATCTGGACAAGCTTCCAACAAGTTCAAGGATCTGAAACCTGAGTACAAGATCTGGGCCAAGATTTTTATGGGCTGCATCAACCACATAAAATCCACAAACTCTCCAGATTATGTTAACAATGAACAGATTTACTTCATGTACTGCTTGAGTCAGAGTACTAAAGTGGATCTGCCACACATTCTTTTCATGCATCTGTGGAATCACATTAATGCATCCAGAGAATCTGTCAAGACTAAGGGTCAGAAGATCAGAACTTGGATACCTTTTGGAAGATTAATCTCAGACATTCTGACAAAGAATGGGCTGGTAGCTTCTCTGCATGAAGCTGGAGTGAAAGAAGAACTTGCTTCAATTGTTGGAAAACCCTTGAATGGGAAGAATCTCCAAAGGCTAAGAGTTGTGGATGAACTCACAACTGCTCCTAAAAACCTGAATATTGCTGAAGTCAGTCAGAGGAGGATTCCAATAAAAGATTTTCCTATTTTTGGTGCTGAGGAACCTAGAGACGCAATTCTCACATACATCCAGATGTGCAAGGCAGATGGAACACCTGTACCTGCTGATATTCTGCTACGTGCAAGAGAACCAGTCTTAGATGTTTATGAGGAGAATATGAAGAAAAGAAGACAATTAGAGGTGGAAGAAACTACAAGTCAGAAGAAGCAAAAAACTTCTGAAGAAACTCAGAAGAAGAAGAAGAAGAAAAGAAAAGCTTCTGGAGAAGCTCCTTCTGCACCTATCAAACGCATCAAGATAAGAGGTACTAAAAAATCCTTACCTTCTATTTCTGAAATTGCAGTAGAATTATCAACAGCTAGCTCTATTCCTGAACCCCCTCCTTCTCAAACTCAAACCATTTCTTCTCCATCTCAATCCTCTGAACCACCAACAAAACCCATTACATCTGAACTGGAACAAACAAAAGTTTTTGAATCACAAATTCCAACTGATTCTGTTCCCACTAAACCAATATCTCATACACCCCCAGAATCCACTCAAACAAAATCTGCACCACAACAATCATCTGACATTCCTCCATCAGAACCCCAAACAACAAAACCAGCAGAACCAATACCAACACCACAAGAATCTACTCCAAAACAACCAGAACAACAACCAGAACAACAACAAGAACCTCAACAAGAAATTCCTCAATCTAAAATTTCTGAACCAGAAACTATCCAATCCTCTGAACCTATTGTATCTGAACCACCAAAATCTATACCTTCTACTCCACAACCCAATCCTCAACCAGAACAACCCAAACCTACTAAATCATACATATCTGATTCTGAGGTTCTGGATGTCCAACCCCTCAAGATGATGTTTGACGTATCTTCAACATCCTGTCCTTCATCTACCTCATCTGATTCATCTGAATCTGATGTTCATCCAGAAGTAAGCTCACCCTCCTCTCTCAGAGGATATGAACCAAAACAACCTGATACATCTATTTCATCTGATGCTATCATTCCTACACCCACTCCATAACCTAAACCAAGATCATCAGCTTTTGTTCCATATTACTTTGATAAAACATATATTGTTCCACGCTGTTGCGGTGGATATAGGATATCAAACTATTAATTAGTTTGAATCACAATTCTTAATTCACAACCGCTCTTTGATTTATCCGAAGGAAAATGTCAAAAGAGGGAAAACCTAATTTTGCATCATAAACACAATGCGGGAAGAGACCTAGGTAAGGGGTTGGTTAAGCTTAGGGAAGGTACTAGCACCCTAAACTTTTGTAGTACTCTACAGGAACCTTTTGTTTATTGTATGCTTTTTTATTTTATTATCTGCTTTAATATATATTGAGCTAAGGGATAGAGTGACCTAAAGACCTAAGGGTTAGTCCTAAGTTTACTCGGCAAGACGTCGCATCTTGTGCCTACGTATCCTGGATAGGGAATGGAATCAGAGTAATCGTAGTTCCCCTCGAGGGGGAGGTTAGAAACGTCTTGACTATGGTCAAGGTTTCAATGGGGAATAAACGTATCTTAAGGACACGCTTACGTGGAGTCTTGAAACTCCTATTTCTATGTTGAAAAGTTGAATTAAAATTAGGGTTGTAATTAGCGATTCCACGGCGGGAAACCCTAAACAGAGTACGGCGACTCTTTGACCTAATGCTAGGGTAAAGGGCATTTTTGTCCACGGCGGGACACCTAGGCTATTAGGGTTTTTGAAGCGGTCAAAAATTAGGGTTATTGACTCGGTGGTCAAACGGCTAGACCTAATTCCTTCGGAGGGATTCTAACGGTAAAAACATCCAAAATACGGCAAATTACTATTCGGCAGAATTAAAGTGCGTAAAAATAAAGAAAGCGGTAAAAAAAGCATCGCGACGATCACTCGCGTAAATTACAAATTCCCAAAAAATGCAAAATAAAATAACTGCGACCATGGCCTCGCGTAAATTACATCCATGGAACAAAAACGAACAAATGAAATAATAACGAGTTGAAACAAACAAATTAACGAGGGTTAGACAAAAATGAAACGGCTAAATCAAAACTTATTTCTTTTTTAGTTTTTATTGAGAAGAGGAGAGGAGAATTAATTTCATGCTTAAATGGAGAAACTATTCTAATTATTTACTAAAAATTTTAATAAAGAAACTAGTTTTAATTTTAATGAAAAAATGTCTTGAAAAAAAAATGTTTTAATTTTATCGAAAATAAATGTTTTAAATTTTAATTAAAAAATGTTTTAAATTTTAATGAAAAAATTTGATTTAAATTCAACGAAAAAGGTTTTAACTTTTGTTTTAGTGAAAGAAAGGTCATTTTTTAATTTTTGTGTTAACTTAATGAAAAATGGTTTTAATTGGAAAAAAGCTTTAATTAAGAAAAACTGTTTTATTTAGAAATATGTTTTTAAATAAAAAATGGTTTAATTTTTGAAAAAAACTTTTTAGAAAGATCTTAATTTTTAAAAAACTGATTACATTATGTATTTTTTTTGTTGAAATAGCTTACCTAAACTTAATTGCATTATTAATTACAAACTACATAGTTAATATAAACGAAAAAAAATAAACAATTGAATAATAACAAAAATAAAAAATGAAACGTAAATAAAAAGGCTTCTACCGTTTTCTCCATGGATGGCTATCGAAGCTTTTCCTCTCCTTCAATCCTTGCATGTCAATGGTTCCTTCTTCTATTTATTCTTCCCATTAATCTACAATCAATGAACAAAACAACACACAAAAATCATAAAATGTCGTAAATCAAAGGAAAGAGAAAGCTTACGGTAACGACGATGATGTTGAACGAACTGAGCCTACGTCGTTGGGACTTTTTGTTCGCCGGTAGCGCTAGGCCGATGATGAATTCAAACCTTTTAGGGTTCTTCCAAAAAAATCCCCTCTTCTGATAAATCGTGAGAACGGCCGCCGTTATTCTCTTTTGTCTCCTTCCCCTTTCTCAACCACAACTTATGTTTATATAGGTAACAAATTATGGTTAACTCTAACCTAATGCCCACTTTAAAGCCCAACTTAAATAATTACTCAAAGCTAAAAAAAACAAACTAAAACAAACTTAAAAGAATAAAATCTTTTCTAATATTTTTAATTTTATGATTTTTGGATGTTTTTATGAATAATATGGAAAAAAGTGAAAAAAATAATATTTTTTAAAAATTAATTTAAATAAAATACGAAAATAATAATTAAATAATAAAAAAAACTATTTTTGTTATTTTTTTTATAAAAATAGAAAAGTTAGATTAAAAATAAAAGAAACAAAACAAAAAGTGAAGAATGTGAGATTCGAACTCTCAACCTCTCACACTCATAACTCCTTACACAGGGTCTCTTACCAATTGTGCTATTTTATTCATTCAAAATAAAGTGGCACTAGAAACCCTGTAAACTAAAAGAGCGCGCCACATGATATTTTCTTGCAACAATCAAACAACTGCACAACCCGTTAGTGGTTAGTTTAAACGCAATGCAAAATGAAATGGGATGCAAGATGAAACGACTAATCACAGTTGCCCCTATTTAAATATCTTCACCGGATGATTTGAGCGACAAAGGCTCGAGAAATCATGGTGGAGGGATTTAAATATAGATAACCGAAAATTTTGCCCTTAGATGCAGTGATATGCAATACTTTGGACAAAACGAAAATAAACTATAATGTTGACAATGCCATGAATTTAGTATGGTGCGTGTAATGGAATGGTAAATGCAGAGATGCAGACGACACGACGACATAGGGGACAGACGCGACGAACGAACCACACTGGGAATACGACGCACTGGGTGACAACACGACACTGGGGAATTCTAAAGTGATAGTCAACTGGTACTAGTACGACCAATTATCACTTTAGGAAAAGGAATGGTAAGAGCGGGATCCTCAATGGAGATGGCACCAGTGAGACGGCCTCCACTGGGGGAATTTAAGAGTAATCATCAACAGGTTCAGGCGTGACCGGCTGATACTCTAGAGTAAGAAAATAAAACTGGATCTGCACGACTGTAGGATCGATTAACAAGATGTTGGAGCATTGAGCAAAGAATAACATCCGAGCTTCTGTAAACTTTCCCTCGTGACAGAATCAAACGGAATTTAGGAATCCGTAGAAAATATACAGGGTAAAACCGGCTGTATGCCCAAATAAATGGTCTTAAATGGGAAACGCCCTGATAAGCTTTCTCGAGAGAGAACTGCCACTTATCGTTGGAAGGAACTTATATGCCAAACTGGATAAGCTCTCAAATAAAGAGACTGCTGCTTATCTGTGGATAATAGATTGATTGATAATATAAACTTCTTCACGTCTCAAGTCTGTGCTCCCTGGACATGATTCAGATTCTTCTTTTTCTAAAGGATAAAATAAACGTCTTCATAATTCGAGATCGGTGCTCTTCCGAATATGATTCGGCTCCTTCTTTTACTAAAGGGTAAACGAACTTCTTCATACTTCAAGATCTGTGCTCTCCTGAATATGATTCCGCTCCTTCTTTTACTAAAGGGTAAATGAACTTCTTCATACTTCAAGATTTGTGCTCTCCTGAATATGATTCCGCTCCTTCTTTTACTAAAGGGTAAACGAACTTCTTCATACTTCAAGATCTGTGCTCTCCTGAATATGATTTCGCTCAAACCTCCCCTTTCTTCAAAATGATACGGGAAATGGAAATCAAACTGCTCGCTGGAGATGGCCATTTGCTGCAAGTCATAACGAAGATAGGATAAGCTTCTCGGGCGAGAAATGCCGCTTATTTGCAAGAGTGGCAATAATAAGCTTCTCGGGTGAGAACTGCTTGTAGAGGTGGTAACAGGTAATGTAAATTGTAAAGAAAGTTGTGATGATGGCAAACATCTAGATCACTGAGTGATAGCAGGTAACATAAATTGTAAAAAAGGTCGTGATGATGGCAAACATCTAGATCACTGTAATGTAAATTGTCAAGAATGGTGTGATGATGGCAAACATCTAGATCACTGTAATGTAATAGCAGGTAACATAAATTGTAAAGAAGGTCGTGATGATGGCAAACATTTAGATCACTGTAATGTAAATTGTCAAGAATGTTGTGATGATGGCAAACATCTAGATCACTGTAATGTAATAATGAGCTCCTTGTATGAGAAGATCAATTGTAGAGTGTATTGTAAAGTGTAAGGTAGGTGATAAGCTCCTCGGCTGGGAACTGTTGCTTGTCTATTGTGCAATGTAGTGATAAGCTTCTCAGGCGAGAACTGTCACATATCTGCAAAGGATTGTAAATGCTTTTCTTGAGAGATAGTGCAAAATAAATGCACATCCAGGTATGTTCGGTGACCGACGGGACCGAAGTTCGATCTAGAATTGGGATAGAAAGAACTGACAAACAAAACTCCATTGAGGAAACGAACTCGAATGGGGACTACCTTATCCTAACGCGGAAAGGTAACGGAAATAACCATCGTCCACGAGGGTTGAACTTTGTGGGGAAACTGGAAACAAGTAGGTATTTTATGCTTAGGGCTGACGATCTACTTGGAGAGAGCGTATAAACCCAGTTACTCGGCGGTAACGACAAGGATGACGACAAATAGCAAGCATGCAAATGCTAATGCGTATGCCAAAGTGTATACGAATGTGTATGTTCATGTGTATGACAATGAAATGAAAATGAGTATGTAATGCTCATGCTTATGCTAATGCTGACAAAACAGATGAGAGAGGAGACATGAGATGAAATAAACATCTCGACAGGAATAACCAGTGACCTCTGTAACAGTACATCTATTAGAGGATAGGAATAGTTGATGGTAAGACCGAATCTGGCTTCAAAGTTAAAATTTCCCTGGGGAGAAAAGATCATGACTTCCACATGGGGATACGTCTTCACTGGAGAGTACGATGTCACGACTTCAACTGGGGATCCATGACCTCTGCACGAGGATATGATGTCATAACTTCACGGGAGGGATTGCCATCATGAACCATAATCAGCCAAAAAACTCTTGGGATCAGAGATTTTCGGGGATAAAATAAATATCCGCTTCGTGGGGAAGATGTGGAATTAGGCAACTTCATGGAGATAGCGTAGCAACTTTCTGGGAATAATACTTAGGCTTCCTAAGAAAAAGGTACATCCAATTGGGGATAAGATATATCAAACTTCCCTGCGGAGAGTTCATCAAACTTACTGGGGAGAAATCAACAGACATTCCTGGGGAAGGTATCTTGACCTCTTGGGGAGAATATGGCAGTCTCCTGGGAAGTATTTCCTGAGGAAAGTAAGGCAACTTCACTGAGGAACAGATAATTCCGCTGAGAATGGGGTTCAAGAACATATATCACTTGGAGGATACCAGGGATATCTCTGCAGTCTTGAGAGTCACTAGGGATTTATCGGATGGATCCCAAAAGTGTTGTCAGCTTAAAGTCTCGCTGGGGACTGTTACTGGGAAGATGCTGGTATGATCTCTGATGTCTTGGAGATTACTGGCTCAGCCCAAAGTGTTGTCAGCTTATAGTCTCGCTGGGGACTGTGTCGGCTTAAAGTCTCTCTGGGGACTGCGTCGGCTTAAAGTCTCTCTGGGGACTATGTCAATGGTGTAGATGTACTTCTGCAACGATGAGATTTACTGGAGAATAAAGACCACCAGGAGTAAGATCCATCGGGTGCATGAAAATGTCGTGAAACAAGCTAGTTTTGATCTTAATGGACTTCGGGATAGTCGCCATTTTGAAAAACAATATGCCCTAGAGTACCTGTTGTATGAGAGAGTCATCTCGAGAGGATTTTACAGAGAACATAGGGTTCGATTGCCCCCTTGTTTTCAAACTCTTGGAGAGATTTGTCAGATCTCGATGTAACTGGCTCAGATCGACGGTGACATGACTGAGTCTTCAAAAATAGCTCTTAAGAATGTCAGGCTCACATTGATGAGAAAACTGGAAACCATCTGCCCCTGTTTAGCAGGATCTGTGACATCTATATCTAAGTTTCTAAGATATCAGGAAAAACCGACACGCGTGAAATGCTATCCTGAAACTATCAATGCAACAATATATTTGTCTTGAAATTTTTGTTTTTGTTTTTGTTTTGAAAAAGGATATCGCTATAACTCGTGACCGAAATCACATAGCTAAGATATGAATTTACTTTGTAATGCCAACGGTGAATTGAGCATAGCTCGTAGGAGTCAGGAAACATTATCTCGTCGAGTATGCTTTCAAAAGAATTCCTACTTCAATTAGGTCTTTTAATGGTTGTATCGTGGCTTGGTTCACGGTTTAAGAAACAAAGGATAAAGGCTCAAAATGTTATTTGCACCCACCCATTCTTCGTGATGTTCTCTAATCCTATTCAGTTAACGGGATACAAGCACTCATATCTCAGTCGGGTTTGATATGGTCGAGAACCCATTAAGGCTTTGGACATGGCAGTCACTCACCTATTGTCTTTTGTGTTTGGTCACACGACTTTGTTCTTTTTTTTAAGATTCTTCATTGTAATCCCTTGTTTTTGTTATATTTTTTCATTCCCTAACTTTTGCATGGACAGCGTTTTTTGAATTTGACTTTGGAGTCCAGCGGGATGCCCCAGTTTTGCCTAAGTCTCCTTCATAGGTTTTGACTTAGCGAGCTATATTTTTTATTTTTGTTGAATAGGTCGTGGGACTCCTTTGAAAGGCTTGTGACTGCCCCACTCTTTTAGTAATAGAGGTATGTTCATCGACTTCTAACTTCCTAAGATGTTAAGGATAGATCCTCGAAGGTTCGCTCATCCTTTTTGAGAGTCTGAGCGCTCAATCGATTTAACTGAAAAACTACCCTGCCCCAGGTTAAAATAAGGGTTTTAATTTGGAAAAGAAGAAAACTCCTACTTCAAGGCTCAAAGGGGTTAAAGAGGGATCATCATCCTTATATCTCCAGTGTTTGGGATTTGAAACAATGCCTTACATCATCAGCAGGTTTCAATCGGAAGCATACGACAAGAGATTCGATGTTTTTGTTCATCATCCTCCTCCCAACTCTCTATCAAAGCAAGAGATCGGGTATAGTTGGCATTATAAGTTTATGAAAAAATACTTTTAATGAGTGAAACAAATGGATTTATTCAAGACAAATATGTATTGCATTAATTATTCCAAAATAAACAAGTTCGTACATGATAATTATGCTTAATCAAAGAAAATAAACATATAAATAATCAAAATGGAATGTCTCAAAGTCCTTCAAGATGTGTTTATGAAGTCTTCGCGTCTGAGACCGGCATGGTAGTGGTTTCCTCTGGCGGAGCCTCACTACAAGGAGTCGTCTTACTTGCCCCAGCTATGTCTGTCATTACTTCATTATCGGTCTTCAAATCTTCACTCAGAATAACTCTCCCAGATTCTCTGTTGATCGGGGTCGCATCATCTTGAGGATTGCTGAAATGAAAAGGACTAGGCATCTTAAGAACTACCGGCTTCGACTGACACACCGTATGCGTCACTGGCTGAAATCTGTTGAAAATAGGCTTTGCAGAGCTTGATTCTGGCCCTTGGGACGCCCTGAGAGGAGTTTTGACTTTCGGCTGAGGATCGTCAAAAGACAAGACATTCTTTTCTAGCAAATCTCTGACAATATTCTTAAGCGCATAACATCCTTCCAAATCGTGACCAGGCGAACCCTCATGAAATAAACAATGAGTGGCGGTGTTGTAATTGACAGGTACTAGATTGGGAGGTGGACCCAAAGTTCGGGTAACAACCAGACCTTGTTGCACTAAGAAAGGATACAACTCAGTGAACTTCATTGGGATCGGAGGACAAGGCTTGTATGGTCTCTTATTTTGACGAGGTATCGTCTTCTCTGATGGTTGGCACACGGGAGCGTTGGGCACTCGTTGACAGTTGACAGAAGCTTGTGCAGGCTGATAAACAGGAGGTTGTTGATAAACCGGATGCTGATAGACCGGAGCCGGTTGCACAGGCTGATATGTAGGAAATTGCTGACTAAAAGGAGGTGCAACAGTAGCTACATAGGGTTGTGTGTTGCACCTTAAAATTTGCTCAACCTTATCCACTTGGTTTATGTTTCAATATCATTAGCATTTGCATATAGAGTCATGTACATAGGTTACTCATCTGCGTAGCACAAGCATAGCCAATCATTCAACAGGGGACCAATCATTATTCTCATCTCTAGAGGCCTATTAAGAGGATATTATCCAAATTCAATCTCATTCAAGTCATCAGAAAAGAATTTGAAAGTTGGAGAAGTCAGTAGATCAAGCATTGAGTCCATCTCCTATCTGAGGGTGTCTGGGGATCATCAAAGAAGGTATGGGTTGTGAATTGAGAGCATGGGGAGTATCTAGACATCTTGGAGGACTTAGAAAGTCATTTGGATAAGGAAACAAGTTGTTGATGTGATCACAAGAATTGCAGTTAAAGACAGTCAATTAGGGTTTCATCTGGGTCAACCCTGGGTCAACCCTAGGTCAAAGGATTGTTTGAGAGGCATTGAGGGCTATTGAAGAGATGTGGGGTTTATCATTTGACATGAAGAATAAGGATATGTTGTTATGCTAAGAAGAAATCAAGAGAAATCAAGGAGAAGAGGAGTTTCTAAATTAGGGTTTTTATGTAAAATCCCCTAGTTTAGGTCAAATTTCCAAGCAAGATAAGGCAAAATGCAAGCTTCAAATGGATCCTTGGCCCACATGAAACTTGTAGAGGATCTCAAGACCTTTAATTTGAGTGGTGGAAGACATCAAGGAGATTTATAGAACTCAAGTTATGGTCCCTGCAAGTTACAGGTCATCTGAGGTATCTGAACTTTTGTCTGTGAAAGTGACTTGATTTCCAAGCAGTTTTTACCACTCAAGGAGATTTCAAATGAACTTCTGGTCAAAATAAGAGTTGCTCCTCATTGTCTTAGCTTTCTAGAATGGTATAGTATGCCTTCATATGATGTTTGGAACTCTACTTATGGTCTTGGCAAGCAAAGGGTATTTTGGTCTTTTGATAATTACAGGTCATTTTAACCTATGCCCAAAACTCATACAAGGAAGCTTCAAATGGAAAACTTTACAACATCAAACTTGTTCCAAGTGACATTTTGAGTCTATAAAAGTGACCATGAGAGATTGGAAAGATTCATAGCACAAGGTTTCAAAATTGTTGGATTTAATGAATAAAAATGGACTTAAAAATGAGATTTTTCATATCTTGGCCAAATGAAGCAAAATTATAGGTCATTTTGAATGGAAAGATCATTTTAAAGAAATTGGCTAAAGTGGAATTTTGAGCTTAGTTCACATTTTGGGAGTTATCCATGGTTGCTTGTAATGGAAGGTACATAAACCAAATCCAAGGGAATTTGTGCAAGGGAAGCTTCTCCAAGTTTCTAGGAGGTTCTAACCTCACCTATATATTGATACAAGATGGTTCATGCCATGGTTGGTGATTGCATTTTCTCAAAACCTCAAGTTTCATTCACTTTCTCCACTTTGCATAAGCATCACAAACTCTCTCAAATCTCCATCAATCTTCACATTTTTTGATTGAATCTTCATCATCATCATCATCCAAGCATCATAATCCACATCAAGATTGGTAGAATTGGAGGAAGGATCGTGCTGTTCAAGATAACCATCCAAATTGCAAGAACTTCTCAAGTACAAGATTCAGGAAGTTTGAGCCTAGATCTTTGCATACAGAATCAAAGTGGTGGTGTGTGGATCAGTTTCAAGTCCTTGCAAGCATTGATTCAGGGATTTCCATAGTTGTATCTCCATTTTAAACCAAGTTGGATTTCTCTTCGAATTGCATGTTTTTGGTTAGCATGATAGGGTTTTGATAGCTTAGACTGGTTAAGTTAGGTTAGATGATGATTTTCACAGAGTTTGGAGAGGTTTTGTGAGGTTTGGCTATGGAGTGCATAATCTGTTAGAGCCTATAACTACTAGGATAAGGCACGAAAATCTTGTTGGATTAGCATGTTAAGATCAGCTTGGAATGTAGTTGAACTTAGGACAAGAATGGGTGAGTTTTGGTTGAGTTGATCATAGGTGCAAAGGTTGGATCCCGTCTGTTATCTCTATCGAATTGACGTGTTGGCTAAGTTTTAGAAGGAGTCAATGCTATGGTTGTGTAGAGGGAAGAAAGTAGATCGTTTTTTATTTTTATACCTTGTGATTCCATGGCGTATCGAGGGAGAACGAGGAACTCGAATGTTCATGCATGGCTGTGAACTCTGAAAACCCTAATGCTAATTTGGAGAAGACGATGATTTCACCATTGGATCCCTTCAATTTTACGACTTTTTCTGCCCATCCAACGGATCATGTTCAAACTGAAAAACGGAGGGAGAGACTTAGGATGAAACGCCGCGTTTCATTAATTGAAACGTTGGGCTGTGGACTCAGATGACTATACGCACCCCCGTTTTGAAAGGCCCAAATAAGTACACGTGAATGCATTGCTAAATACACCGAGACTTTGTTATTTTTCTGGCTTTTCTCCAATTCAATTTCTGAGCGCGTGTGGGCCTAACACAATTAATGTTCGCACCCCCCACTTCTCAACCCACTTGGAATATGAACTGAGCGCGTTTGCTCTTCATACCCCCTCCTTTTATTGCTTTATATTTTCATTTTAATTTCTTTTTCATTTTTCATGCATTTTCTAAAAATCATAATAAATCATAAAAACATTATTTTTCAATAATTCTTTTTGCATAATTTTCTTTAAAGAGTCTAGAAAATTATAAAAAATAAAAATTGCATTTTATTTTTTATTTGATATTTTCCCCATATTTTCCAAATAAATGCATATTTTAGGTGTTTCATTTCATACATGAATTTGATATTTTTTGTTCTCATAGTTGCTTTAATATTTTTTGTCCATTCTTTTTAGGTTATTTAGTTTAGATATACAACTTGTAGATACAATTTAGTTCCCATTTTTAGGACTTAATTTTAGGTGTTTAGTTTAGGTGTGAACAACATGAACAAATTAGGGTTTTAAGTGATAACTTAGGTGAATTAGTTCATTTCCCTTAGGACTTAGGGATTAAATAGTTTAGCTATGGGACTATAGGGGCTATGGGTAGTTATTAGATCCCCTTAGAAAATCAGGATTCCCCTACTGCTATTAATATACTGTGTATATTGGATTGACTGGTGTGGTGTGCCCTCTGGGGATTATTGCTTGTTTGTTTGGGTATTGGGATTGCTTGGGGATTTGGGAGAGCTGAGGACTTGTGAAGATGAAGCCATTGGAGATCCAGAGACTGAAGACCAACTTCCAGAGTTGGTAAGGAGATTCCTGCTAGTAGCTGTTGAGGAGATTAGGGTTTAGGAGCTAGGCAGAGCTCTAGATTAGAAAGCTTGTTTCTCAACTATGGAGTGCCTTGTCTGCATCCATCCTTTCTCTATGATTCAAAGTCTCTTTCAAATATCCACCTCCTTCCTTTGGAAGGATCAGTGAATGTATTTGAAAGATAGAACTTTTGAGAGGAAACTTTCTGTTTAATGTTAACAGTTGATGAACCACCCTTGGTAGGTAATTAACTGTCTAGCATTCATTCACTTCATCTGGTTGACTGATGTTTCTCCTGAAGATTGAGACTTGAAGAAAAGCCATTGTAGATGGAAGACTGGTGATCAAGACCTTGCTGGAAAGTTGTGGAGATGGAGATTGATGCTTGCTGAAGCTTGAAGTCAGAGTTGCTGATGCTGTTTATTTTTCTGCTGTATTTCATTTCTGATGTATTGATTGGTTTTCCTGGCTGTATTGTTTGCTGTTTACCCTGCTGGGTTGAAAGTGAATCCTGTTCACTTTTGCCTATTGTTTTCCAGGTTCGAGGTTGAGTGGGACTCCCTTGCCTCGCTTGTATTGTTGCATCCATGCATTTTACTGTTTTACTGTATATATCTGATATTGTTTCTGTTTCCATCTATTCCCTTAGGATCTCTGTTTCTCTCTGCGCAAGAGAGGAGCATGATAGACACTAGGTCTTAACCCATGCATGATAACATTAGGATAGTTTGATTCCCTTCGCAACCATAGGTTAGAGTTCTGTCTCTTCTTTCTCAAAACAAACAAAAAAACACCATAAAGATTTCAAACACAATAAAAGACACTTCTTCCGTAAAAGAACGTGAACTCATCAAGACGTCATTTTTGTCCGCTTGGACTGCTAATCAGAAACCCTTTTTCAGAAGGAATAAAATCAATCAAGACAGACTTGTGTCGTACGTAGCCCGAACTACGTTTGCTCTGATCTTTCATGCTGTATGAAAGTACGTAGGCATAGGATACGATATCCTAGAGAGCAACCTTCCCCTCCTTTCCCGTAGGTAGGCGAACTACGTTGACTCTGATTTCTCGTTCCAGGCGGGAATACGTAGGCATAAAGTGCGATACTTTGCCGAGTCATTTTTATTTTCATTTTATTTTCTTTTTAACCCTTGACCTATAGTTTAGATAGAATAAAAATCCATACCCGAAAACAAGCGTGGATCCCGTCGAGTACGACGGACGTGAGGGGTGCTAATACCTTCCCCTTGCGTAACCGACTCCCGAATCAAGGTTTTGGTTGCGACGACCATACCTTTCCCGTGTTGTGTGAGGTTTACTCTGAGCGTTTCCTTTCCCTCCCGTGGGATAAATAACGCGCGGTGGCGACTCTTCTGTTCAGCCGGCGCCGATTTTCGCAGTAGCGACAGCTGGCGACTCTGTTGGGGATCCAACGTCCCCTGGCTGCTAAGGACTGCGATAGTTCTTATGAATTTGGGATCCAACGTCCCTTAAGAGAGTCAATCCTAACGCTTGTTTTCCCGTCGAGGATTTTGTACGGATTTATATTTCTGACCTTTATTTTCAGCTTTGTATATATGGATTATTATTGCTGTATCTTGGGGTGTGACGGGTGTTCTGATATTGAGTGAGAAGCCGGACCTGGGCTTGAGTGCACCTAGAATTAGAGTAGAAAGTAGTGGGCGCGTGCCGGCTTTGCTTGCATTAGTGTCTCATGAAATCTACACTCGGACGAGGTTCTTCTGGTTGGCTTCTTTTTCTACCCTTTGGGTCGAAGGGGTTGTTGGTCAGCTGAATTGTCGACTCTGGGAACCGATCATTTGGAAGTTGGCTAAGTGAGGCCTCTTCAGGATTTGATGATGCCACTCCTTCTGGGAATCGTATCATCAACCCTGAAAGTCTGTGACGCCGACGACCGCATAGGATGCCATACCTTTGTCAGTTACTAGGACATCCACCTGTGAGAGGGTTTGGGGTTATGCAGGTAACTAGTCCTTCAGACTACCGGTTATTTCTTGATCAGAGATCCTGGGTATTTATGGAGAGTTATGAGGTCTGTCAGAGACCATTTGGAGATGTGTTCTGAGGTCTGTCAGAGACCAGTTGAGAGTCTTGAGGTCTTCCAGAGACCAGTTGGAGTTATGGTTTGAGGTCTGTCAGAGACCATTGTTGGAGCTTTATTTTAGGTCTATCTGAGACCAGGGTTTGAGGACTTCTATAGAGTCTATCTGAGACTTCTTGATATGGTTCAGGCTACTCAGCTACGGCAGTTGGTCCCTGTTGCATGTTACTTGCGTTGCATTGTTTGCATTATCATTGCATCTCATTAACGTGTGTCTGTGCTGCAGGTGCATTTGCATATCCTCCGATTCTAGTGCCCAGACTTCTGAGTATTGATTATGGCTGGTTTGAGGAAAACAGTTGCGTATAAGCTGCCTTCACCTGATATTACTTCTTTGCTTGGTCTGATATCTCTTGCCGATGAGGAGGTTAGGAGAAGCTTCAGAATGAGTCATGGGAGATTACTGAGATTAGTCTGCAAGCCCACTACTGATGAGATGAACGGGCTATACACCTTGATGCAGTTCTATGACCCCGCATTGAGATGTTTTACGTTTGCTGACTTCATTCTAGGGCCCACCATTGAGGAGTATGTGGAGTTTACTGAGCTACCCGTGCAGAACAGGGTTCCCTTTATTCACTCTGCTGCTGAACCCAAGTTGGAGGACTTAGCCAAAGCCTTGCATATGGACGCTGCAGAACTGTTAGTGACTTCTTGGCTTGGGGTTTCAGGTTTCTCTCTTGATTTCTTGGTTGGCAAAGCTCAGGAGTATGCCAAGAGCGGATGTTGGGTGGTTTTCAACGCTATTTTGGCTCTATGCATTTACGGGATCGTGCTATTCCCTAACTTGCCCAATTTCGTAGACTTGGACGCTTTCCATCTATTTGCTACCGGCAATCCAGTGCCAACGTTGATCGGAGACTTCTACCACTCATTGCACTACAAGAGCGAAAACAGAAGGGGAAAGGTTGTTTACTGTTGTGCTCCTTTGTTGAGTATGTGGTTCAAAAGTCATCTTCCCAGGAAGGGATCTTTTGTGGAGAGCGCAACCACCGCTAGCTGGTCAGAGCGCCTGATGAGGCTATCTTCCGAAGACGTTGAATGGTTTGATAGAGATCTGCTGGGATCTGAGCTTATCTTCAGTTGTTCTGGGTACCCTAATGTTCCGTTGATAGGGAGGAAAGGGTGTATCAACTACAACCCTTCTCTGTTCGTCCGTCAGTTCGGATATGCGTTGAAGAACCCACCAAAGGAGGAGGAAGTACAGGAATCTCTGTACTTCACCGGAGACTTGAAGGGGGAGTTATTGGCCAAGCTGCAGCATGCCTGGACGCGTATTAACCGAAGAGGGAAGTCGTTGTTAGGAAAGAATGACTGTCAGGCCTATGCACCTTACAGAGAGTGGATCCAGGAGAGAGCCAGTCAGTTGAGGATGCCATTTCCAGATGCACCAGTTCTTGTTCCTATTCCGGTAGCAGAGCCAACTACTGTTCCTAGGGAGGCCTACGAGCAAGTTGTGAAAGAAAAAGAAGCCTTGATGAATATCAACGAAGGGTTAGAGCAAGAGCTAGCCCAGGTACGCAGTGAGAAAAACAAGGTCGTCCATGCTTTCCAACAGCAGATTGATCTAATGAACAGATTAGGGGGTGAGTTGACTGAGGAGAGGAAGAAGCGCAAGCGTCTAGGGCAAGAGTTCAGAAGCTCCCATGACATGCTTGAATCCAAGAAGAAAGCGCTTGACATCGCTCACCGAGAGATCTCTTCCTGCAATAAAACTTGGAATTCCACGCTCACTAACAACAAGAAGAGGGAGGATAAGTTGAAGCAGCAAATCTCCGACCTCGAAGAGCAGTTGAAGTCCAACATCAAGAAGTGTGAAGAAGAAGTGATGACCCGGTATAGTCTCCAGAATGCGCTAAACAAGGCCATCAAAGGCAGAGACGAAGCTGTGTCCCAGAAGCGTAAACTAGAGGATTGTTTCGGAGATGGGGCATGGGAAGAAACTGCTGAAGACGTGCTCCGTGTTCTTAAGAAGAGAAACCAACTTGTTGAAGGGCTGCTTGATCGACCAAGTCATCCGGAGACCAAGAAGTTGCTAGAAGAGTACCAGACTTATGGGAGGATTTGATCATTTCATGTAGTAACTTGTATGCTTTATTTGCATAGTGCTGACCATCACCAGGATTGTTGGTTGAGGTCATGCCTTATTGTTGTACTCTCAATGACATTGTATTCTTGGCTTATTGGTTTCTCAGCAATATATGAGGCTTTCTGTGATTCAGCTCCGATCTTTGTATTGCTAGCACTGTCACTACACCGGCACCTTCATACTAGAATCGGGGAATGAATTTCCCTAAGGCACAGACACACATTACATTGCATTCATATTCATATTGCATTACAGGTAATCTTTGGATGATGTCTTACTTCCTGCTCTGTATCAGGTACTTTCCAGGATTGTAGATCAGCACCCGCACCGCTATTCTACCCGCACCAACTGTCGAAGAATCATGGATCAAATGCAGAACGAGATGCAAGATGTGCGCGAGAAGCTAGCTCTCTTTATGCAGACCATGGAAGCTATTGCAAAAGGTCAGGAAAATTTGCAAGCCATGGTCCAACCTCTGTTGGCCCGAAATGCTGGTCACGGTAACGAGGATCATCAGCCTGTGCGAGTTGATACTGCTCATGGAGATGGCACTCCCACGCCAGTAGCTCCACCTGTAGTCAATATACCTGCTGCTAACATCAACAACACTACCGCTGCTGTGAACGGTAACGTCGGAGTTGGGAATGAGACTGTTGTCCATAACGTTGGGCTTGGTGATGTCAACTTGGGTGATAATATGGGAGGCAACGGCTTTGTCAATGCTGGATTCGGATTCAACGATCAGGGATTCGATAACGCTGGGAAATATGGTTTCAATGCTCAAGGCTTTGGGCAAGATGGTTACGGTATGGCCAATTAGGGCTACGGAGGTTTCGGCAATGGAAACCGCGCTGGGTTAATGGCTTTTGGGCCTGCTGGAGGTGTTCAGGGATACGGCAACAGAGGCCGAGGTCCGGGGATGAATCAGATTAGAGCTGGCCGAAATAATGGATATGATGGGTATGGAGCTGGGAATGGTATGTGGCAAGAAGATCAGCAGGAGGACGCTTTCTCCGGCGGAGGTTTCGAAGGGCCGATGGATGACTCCCAGAAGATCAGAATGCTGGAAGAGCAGATGAGGGGGGTCCTGAACCAAAGTGTTGTGGGCTTAGACATGGCAACAATGGGTCTGGTACCTGGCCTGAGGGTGCCAATCAAATTCAAAGCTCCTGCGTTTGATAAGTATAAAGGGGACACGTGTCCGAAAGTGCATGTGCGAGCATATTACAGAAAGATGTCTGCGTACTCAACTGATGAAAGAATGCTAATGCATTTATTTCAAGATAGTTTGTCAGGCCCTTCCCTAGAGTGGTATATGGGGTTGGAGCCAACCAATATCAAGACATGGAAGCAATTGGCAGAGGCATTTGTAGCTCACTACAAGTATAACAGCGATTTGGCGCCCAATCGGGTCCAATTGGCAGGGCTGTCTCAGAAGAAGGGGGAGAGCTTTAAAGAGTACGCGCAAAGGTGGCGCGATATGGCTGCCAGGGTCCGTCCTCCTGTAGAAGATAAGGAAATGAACGACATGTTCGTCGGCACATTCACAGGCTTGTTTCATGACATGTTGTTTCATACATCTCTGGCCAGTTTCTCAGATTTGATTCTGATGGGAGAAAAGATTGAGCGTAACATTAAGCAAGGAAAGTTCCATGCTGAAGAATCAACTGCATCTGGCAGTAATAAGAAGGCTTTTGGTGGGCGCCGTCAGGGCGAAGCAAGCGCAGTATTTGGAGGCCGAGGCAGAGGTCGGAACCAATATCATCAGCCGCAGCAGGTGACGAGTGTTACTATTCCATATCAGCAACAACCACTTCAACAACAACAACCGGTTCAGCAGCAGCCAATGCAACCGCAACAGCAGCAGCAACCTCAGCAGGGGGCACAACAGGCTCAGCGAAGATTCCAGGGTGGTAAACCGAGAAGAGTGTTTGAGAAGCCTCCCTCAACCTACGCAGATTTGTTGCAGACATTGTTGGGTTTGAACCTGGTAGAGAAGAGAACTCTGGCACCGATAACGGGAACTCCTCCGTATGGTTACGATGCAAGCAGGCGCTGTGAGTTTCATTCTGGGGCTCCGGGCCACGATATAGAGGGTTGCCATGCTTTTAAGCACGTTGTGCAGGATCTTTTGGACAATAAGACTATCAATTTCGGAACGGCAGGCCCGAATATAGTGCAGAAACCCATGCCTAATCATGGGGTGAATGCCATTCTGACTGAGGAAGGGTTGAATCTGATTATGAATGTCGACGATTTAAAGACGCTGTTGAGCGAGATAAAGAGCAGATTGTTGCAAGGGGGTGTTTATCCAGGATGTGACGAGTATTGCTTAGAATGCTGGACCCTAGCTGGAGGGTGCGATGATTTGAAGAAAGGCATTCAGGCTTTAATTGATGGAGGCACATTGCAGTTTGACCGAGCAGCAACTGAAGAGCCTGCAAGGGCAGTAGCAGATGATCAGAGTGATGTGGCCACTGTAACGATTCCTCGGAAGACAATCACTATTGCAGCCCCGGTTCAGCGACCACCGATCACCATAACTAAAGCCGGACCAATCCCGTACGAGAGCACAAAGGCAGTCCCATGGTCATATGGGTTGGAAGTGTATTGTGATGGGGTAAAAATTGATGTTAATAAGCAGCCAGCTGAGACTGTAGACAACGTTGTCGGTTCAGGAGGTATGACAAGAAGTGGTAGGATCTTCATATCGCCTGAGGTAGAGGCTGAAAGACTGGCGAAAGGAAAAGGAAAGATGATTGAGAATGTCCCAGTACAGGGGAATGAAAAAGAAGCGGCATCGAAGGATGTGGAAGAGTTCATGCGTTTGATTCGTAAAAGTGATTATAAAATTGTTGAGCATCTGCAACAGACGCCGTCAAAGATATCTATACTATCGTTGCTCTTGTGTTCGGAAGCCCACAGAAATGCTTTGCTGAAAGTCCTGGATACTTCCTTTGTACCCCAAGACGTCTCTGTAAATTAGCTGGAAGGAGTGTTGGCACATGTAAATGCAGGCCACAGCTTGGGCTTTACCGACTTCGATTTGACCCCGAAAGGGAGAGATCATAATATGGCGCTGCACATATCTGTTGAGTGTAGAGGATCAGTAATGTCGCATGTATTGGTCGACACTGGATCGTCTCTGAATGTGATGCCCAAGAAAGCGATGATGAAGCTGGATGTTAGAGGAATCCTGTGCACGCCCAGTGACTTGGTAGTTAGAGCCTTTGACGGCACGCGAAGAACAGTCTTTGGATCGATAACATTGCCTCTACAGGTGGGGCCGGAGGTGTTTGCGACGGAATTTTATATCATGGATATACAGCCTGCGTACAGCTGCTTGCTTGGAAGACCTTGGATTCATGGGGTTGGGGCAGTCACGTCTACCCTGCATCAGAAGTTGAAATATATGGTCGGAGATAGCGTAGTCACCGTATGCGGAGAAGAAGACATCCTGGTCAGCCATCTATCGTCATTTAAATATGTGGAAGTCGACGGAGAAATCCACGAAACACCCTGCCAGGCATTTGAAGGGTTGCGTATCAAGGACAAAGGTCCCGGGCCGAGCAAAGCGTCGGAGATAGCCGTTTCGTCGTACAAAGAAGCTCAAGCTCTAGTGGAGGCAGGAGAAACCAAGGGCTGGGGCAAATTGCTGGATATTCCTGTGAAGATGGACCGGTTTGGGCTGGGATACCAACCGTCGTCGTCAGCACCTGCTGTGGGGGCACCCCGTTTCAGAGGGCCAATAACCATCTCTGCCAGTGGAGTATGTCATGAAACCATCAATGCTGCTTCGGAGTCTGACGAAGGAGACAGCGACTGTGATATGGATGCCTGGATTCAGCCAAGCACGCCAGGACAGGGACTGTGCAACTGGTCTATTCAGGAGCTTGTTCCTGTGACTCTTAAACAGTAATGCTTTGCTTTATGAATTGTTGAATAATCTGATGTCTTGCCCGGGGCATCGTGATTTGCTTAGGGCTGTGTTGTTATGAATATTGCGTGTTAATCATTAAATAAATGGCGTTTTTTCATGTGCAAATACTGTAATCTCTGTCTTTCTTGTTTTGTATTTTTCAATAAAATGGCAACGTGGTTATTCGCTTTATACGCATTTTGAAGCACTTAACCATTCCTTTTGCAGGATAACATTTTCAGATGACATCCTTGAACCACCTATGACTTGTCCCAACTTTGAGCACCCGGTATTTCAGGCCGAAGAAGAGGTTGTCGAAGATAGCGATGTTCCTGAAGAACTGTCTTGGTTGGTGAAGCAAGAGGAAAGAGCCATTCTGCCTCATGACGAAGTCATCGAAATTGTCAACTTGGGGTCGGAAGGGGTTGAGAAGAATATTCGTATTGGAGCCGCGCTGCAGAGCGATATCAAGCGAAGACTGGTTGAAATGCTCCGAGAGTATAATGATGTGTTCGCTTGGTCGTATGAGGATATGCCAGGGCTCGATACAGACATGGTTGTGCACCGCCTGCCACTGAAAGAAGATTGCCCGCCGGTCAAACAAAAGCTTCGCAGAACTCGACCAGATATGGCAGTGAAGATCAAAGAGGAAGTTCAAAAACAGTGGGATGTTGGTTTCCTGGCTGTGACAAAATACCCCTCATGGGTTGCTAACATCGTACCAGTGCCAAAGAAAGATGGCAAGGTGCGGATGTGCGTGGATTATAGAGATTTGAATAAAGCAAGCCCAAAAGACGATTTTCCACTTCCTCATATCGACGTGCTAGTTGATAATACTGCTCAATACTCCGTATTCTCCTTCATGGATGGCTTTTCAGGCTATAATCAGATTAAAATGGCGCCAGAGGACATGGAGAAGACCACTTTCATAACGCCTTGGGGAACATTTTGCTACAAAGTGATGCCCTTTGGTTTGAAAAATGCTGGGGCAACATATCAGCGTGCGATGACGACTCTTTTTCATGATATGATGCATAAAGAGATCGAAGTTTATGTTGACGATATGATTGCCAAATCCCAGACGGAGGAAGAGCATCTGGTGAATCTGCTGAAGTTATTTAAAAGGCTTAGGAAGTTCAGGCTGAGACTGAACCCTAACAAATGCACCTTCGGGGTGAGATCGGGTAAACTGTTGGGGTTTATCGTAAGCGAAAGAGGAATAGAGGTCGATCCTGCCAAAATAAAAGCGATCCAAGAAATGCCGACGCCTAAAACAGAGAAGGAGGTGCGCGAGTTTTTAGGGAGGTTGAACTACATCGCTCAGTTCATATCTCACCTAACTGCTACGTGTGAACCATTATTCAAGCTGTTGAAGAAAGATCAAGCTGTAACGTGGAACGAAAATTGTCAAAAGGTGTTCGATAAAATAAAGCAGTATTTGCAGGAGCCTCCTATTTTGATACCCCCAGTGGCAGGCAGACCCTTGATCATGTATTTGACGGTTCTTGAGGGAAGCATGGGTTGTGTTCTCGGTCAACACGACGAGACAGGAAGAAAAGAGCATGCGATCTACTACTTGAGTAAGAAATTTACAAATTGTGAATCTCGATACTCAATGCTTGAGAAAACTTGTTGCGCGCTAGCCTGGGCCGCCAAGCGTTTGAGGCAATACATGCTGAATCATACAACCATGCTCATCTCGAAGATGGATCCTATCAAATATGTATTCGAAAAGCAGGCGTTGTCAGGGAGAATTGCCCGTTGGCATATGGTCTTGACTGAATATGACATCCAATACGTCTCGCAAAAGGCTATAAAGGGGAGTGTGCTGTCTGAGTACTTGGCAGAGCATCCCATTGAAGATTACCAATCGATGAGGTTTGATTTTCCTGACGAGGATATCATGTACCTAAAGATGAAAGATTGTGAAGAGTCGTTGCCAGACGAAGGACCAGAGTTGGGTTCCAAATGGAAGATGATATTTGACGGAGCTGTGAATGCTTACGGTAGCGGAATAGGGGCAATCATCACTACGCCACATGGGTCGCACGTCCCGTTTACTGCCCGATTGACCTTTGCCGTTACCAATAATGAGGCCGAATACGAAGCTTGTATAATGCGGCTTGAAGAAGCCATTGATTTGCGAATCAAAAATCTAGACGTATACGGAGACTCAGCTCTGGTGGTGAATCAGATAAAAGGGGAATGGGAGACACGTCAG
This sequence comes from Lathyrus sativus, assembly GCA_963859935.3. Classification (NCBI taxonomy): domain Eukaryota; kingdom Viridiplantae; phylum Streptophyta; class Magnoliopsida; order Fabales; family Fabaceae; genus Lathyrus; species Lathyrus sativus. Next base: position 522,961,030 of record OZ012739.1, read on the forward strand.
CCCAATTTGATACATTACATGAACTACGCAAGGAGATTGTTGCCTTTCTTCGACAAGGTTGAGTTGCATCATGTGCCGAGGGCAGAGAATCAAATGGCTGACGCTCTCGCCACTTTGTCTTCCATGTACAAAGTCAACTTCTGGAACGAGGCTCCCCGAATCGTTATCTCTCGGCTTGACAGGCCAGCTTATGTATTTGCTATTGATGAAGCGTCCGATGACAAACCGTGGTATTTTGATATCCTTAACTTCCTGAAGAATAAAGAGTATCCGGTTGGGGCATCCAGTCAAGATCAAAAGACTCTCAGGAGATTAGCGGGTAATTTCTATTTGAACCCGGATGGCGTCTTATATAGAAGAAACCACGATTTGGTGTTGTTGCGTTGTGTAGACGAAAGAGAGACAAAGCTACTCATGGAGGAAATACACGAAGGTACCTTTGGTACGCATGCTGGGGGGCATGCTATGACGAGAAAGCTGCTGAGGGCAGGTTATTTCTGGCTGACTATGGAAACTGACTATTTCAAGTTCGCAAGGAAGTGCCACAAGTGCCAAATCTATGCTGATAAAATCCACGTGCCTCCGAGTCCTCTAAATGTGATGTCATCGCCTTGGCCATTCTCGATGTGGGGAATCGATATGATTGGAAAGATCGAGCCGACAGCTTCTAATGGGCATCGGTTCATTCTAGTAGCGATCGATTATTTCACCAAGTGGGTGGAAGCGGCGTCTTATGCAAATGTAATGAAGCAAGTGGTGGCCAGATTCATCAAGAGAGATATCATTTGCCGATACGGGATCCCCGAGCGGATAATCACGGACAACGGTTCAAATTTGAACAACAAAATGATGAAGGAGCTCTGTCAGAATTTCAAGATTGAACATCACAACTCCTCCCCTTACTGACCCAAGATGAATGGCGCTGTTGAAGCGGCCAATAAGAATATCAAGAAGATCGTTCAAAAGATGGTGGTGACCTATAAGGATTGGCACGAGATGCTACCTTTCGCTTTGCACGGTTATCGTACGACGGTACGCACATCAACGGGGGCAACCCCGTTCTCGTTAGTATACGGAATGGAGGCGGTATTACCATTGGAAGTTGAGATCTCTTCTCTGAGGGTATTGCGAGACGTTCAGCTGGACGAGGCAGAATGGGTAAAAGACAGGTTGAATCAACTGAGTTTGATGGATGAGAAGAGGCTAGCTTCTCTAGCGTATGGTCGTTTGTACCAGAGCCGAATGAAGAAAGCGTATGACAAGAAGATACATCCGCGAAGCTTTCAGACGGGCGACCTTGTGCTAAAAAGGATTCTCCCGCCGCAAGCAGATCACAGGGGCAAGTGGACCCCCAACTACGAAGGGCCATACATTGTCAGGAAAGTCTTTTCAGGAGGAGCGTTGTTGTTGTCCACTATGGACGATGAAGACTTCACGTCACCTGTAAATTCGGACGCAGTTAAAAAATACTTTGCTTAAAATAGACCCGCTGGACAGAAAAAAGAGAGTCCAGGCAAAAATGGGGCATCCTGGCGAACCAAAAACAGAATAAAAGGTTCGGGCAAAAGTTAGGGATAAAAGTGAAAAAATGTACACCCGCGAAGTTGAAAACCTACACTGGGCGGCTTCGGCAAAAAAAGGGTATCCCGGTGAACTGAAAACCCGTAAAGGGCGGCTCACGCAAAAGTTAGGGATTTGAAAAGCAAATGACTGCGGTCCGAATTTGATACTGCATTGAGCATTGGTGCGGGGAATATACCTGAGGGGTCGATTATCAGATACAATCTATTCGGAAGCGTGAATACCGGGAAAGCATTAGAGTCGGATGAGTCATAGGAGGATCAGTTCGTGGTGTTCGTCTGCATCTCGTTGCCGACATGTGTACAAAATTTAATTTGTCAAAATATTTATGCTTCTTGTGCATACGTGTATATTTGCTTTGCGTAGCTTCCTCATTTCAGGAGTTACATCCCGTGTACAAAACTCCGCCCATTCAGGGGCCCAATCAATAAAATATGCTATTCAGTACTTGATGCTGGTTCTTTACTGTTTTGTGCATGATAAAACGCCTAAGTTTATTGAAACTAGCATGTGTATAACGTCACTGGCCCTTGCCAACAATTGCTAAAGCTTTGAATTAACTGAAGATAACGTCACTAACCTGAATCGATTTGGTTGTATAGGCTTGTCTTGTCTCGTTTGTGTTGTTGCAGGTTTAATAGCCGTATGAGGAAGATGATCAAAAGGTTGCAGTAACGAAAGACGCGTTCCCCACGCAGGTCATGCATGTTCTTCCTGAAGAAGGATAGAATTCCCCAGCTAGTCGTAGCTTATCCAAAGGGCATGTTCCAACAAAGCCATTTATTCTCAGCAGAATTGGCGATTCCAAAATTATAGGCTGTATTCAGGCAGTGTGGTGTCCCCCAGAAGGATTCCTTGTCTCAAGCAGAGGGGTTTAGCCTCAGAAGATTAATATTTCAGATTGGTGAGCTGTATTCAGGCAGTTTACCTTTCCCCGCAGGGTCATTTACTCTCCCCCAGCGGAGCCAGCGGATTTTCCCCAAGAGAATCATCCCATCCCCAGCGGAATTCTCTTCTCCGCAAGTATTTTCATTCCTCCCAGTGGAACTCGAAGAGTAAGACTATCCCCGGCAGAGTCGGGGTGGCGCATTGGCATTTATTTTGTCAGAATACCGTGTGATACCCGTTCACTTTCCCGCAGAAGTTAGATCATACCAGGCGCATCTGTTATTCTCCAGTAGAGTTGTATTCCCCAGCAGGGCGTTACTTCAGCGAGGTGCTTGGTTCAAGTTCCCAATTTCCCAGCTGAGCCGACCTCATCCTTCCAGCATTTTGCTGGAATAATTCTGCAGCATCTGGCTATCCCCTGCGGAGTTGGCATTATCTTCAGCATTTATTTTGCTGAAGCAGTTTCTATACCCAGCAGTTCGAGTCCGCATTTGCATCGGCATATAGTGCATTGGCATATAATGTCATACTTGCATCCACCAAATAAAAGCGTAGCATTTCCATGTCGAATGGAGCATTGCATCATTGTCGAACGCATGCATTTTGAAACATAAACTCGGTTGGCTAACCGTTTGTTCCAAGTATTGTTTCTCTTGCAGGAAGAGAGAGCCCTTGCTCAGGTGAATCAATAAACATTCAGGATCTCGACGTGAGACATTCGACAAAGTGTCAGCTGTGGCACTATTCCCCACAGAGTTATCAGGATAAGTCTCTCTTTGTCACCAAGCAGAGTTACCTATTTCCCCGCCAGGGTTCTTGTTGAAGTTTCCCTGGTCCGATCAGCGGATTGTTTCCTTCAAAGTAGTTGTTATGTCAGCATTAAAAGGTTTCACGAACCAGAATTGCAGAGACTACCGCCAGCTATCAGAACAGGCCCCCGGTGGTGTGGTTTCCAAATATCCCCAGTAAAGTCTGCTTCAAAATCGCTGTCACGTCAGTGCTAAGAAGTTTTGTGGTTTGGACCAATGGAAGGCTGAGTCCTAACGTGGACAAAATTCTTGACAGGTTTTCTTTGTGCTAGAAAAGTGGGGGTCCTAACGTGGACGGATTGATTTCCTCAGTTGACGATATGTGCTAGTCCTAACGTGGACAGGTTCGATTTCTCAGAATTGTGGGAATGTGGAGTCCTAACGTGGACATTTCTTCCCGTTTGACGATATGTGTTAGTCCTAACGTGGACCGATTCGAGTGCTCGGTATTGATTGAGTGAAGAGTCCTGGCGTGGATAAAAGTGGGTTACTCTTCGTGTTGGCGTCCTGACGTGGACAATTTATTTCCAGCAGATAGCTTTATTCGTAATGGTGAAATGTGCGTCCTGACGTGGACAAGTTTATAGTTCTTTGTGATGACAAGATGTGAGAGTCCTGACGTGGACAATTTTATCCTTCTTCGGGCTGATGGCAAAGGGTGAGTCCTGACGTGGACAAGTCTTATTTCCCCAGCAAGTCGAAGACGCGCAAGTCCTGACGTGGACAAGTTTATTTCTTCAGCGGGTTGAGATATGGGTCCTAACGTGGACAAATTTTTATTTCCTCAGCGAGTCAAGAGGTGAGTCCTTACGTGGACAAATCAAGACGAAATGTGAGTCCTGACGTGGACAAGGCCATTCCTTACGTGGAAAGAGAAGATAGATTCCTTACGTGGAAAGTTTAGTCCTAACGTGGACAGATTCAGATCAAGTTGGTTTCCTAACGTAACAGATGAAGAAGTATTCCTTACGTGGAAAGCTTAGAGTCCTTACGTGGACGAATCAAGAAGATTATTATTCCTAACGTGGAAAAGTGGGTCTTAACGTGGACGATGTAGTCCTAACGTGGACAAATTTATTCCTTACGTGGAAAGAGTGTTTCCTTACGTGGAAAGAAGATGGTTTCCTTACGTGGAACGAGATTGATTCCTTACGTGGAAAGTTTAGTCCTGACGCGGACAGATTGAGAAAAAGTTTGATTCCTTACGTGGAACGAAAGTTATTCCTTACGTGGAAAGTGTGGTCCTGACGCGGACAGAATCAGAAGGTGTGATTCCTTACGTGGAAAGATGGAGTCCTTACGTGGACATATCAAGTTGGAAGTCCTAACGTGGACAGATTGAGATTATATTCCTTACGTGGACAGACTCAAATCGAAATGTGATTCCTTACGTGGAAAGATAGTATTCCTTGCGTGGAAGGAGGCTTGTATTCCTGACGTGGAAAGAAAGAGTGTGTTCCTGATGTAGAAGAGGTTTAGTCCTGACGTGGACAGGTTCAAAAGAAGACGTATTCCTTATGTGGAAGAGTTTGACGAAGTAGAAGTTCATTCCTTACGTGGAAAGGTGAATCCTAACGTGGACAGTGTTATTCCTAACGTGGAACGGTTATTCCTTACGTGAAAAGACGAGTAATCCCCAGCACGGTCGCTACGAGATCAGTGGGTTGTCGTAACAGTCAGACTCAGTCGATGAATGTCGTTCCCCAAGCAGTGGAGCAGTGCATTTCTGCGGTTGGCAAATTTCTGGTTTCACTTGTATTCAACCGTCTCGTACCACGAATGTCTGAAGGCTCTGGGCTCTTCACCCAATCGGGTCCAAGTCGCTTGAATAGGGGCAGCTGTTGCACCTTAAAATTTGCTCAACCTTATCCACTTGGTTTATGTTTCAATATCATTAGCATTTGCATATAGAGTCATGTACATAGGTTACTCATTTGCATAGCACAAGCATAGCCAATCATTCAACAGGGGACCAATCATTATTCTCATCTCTAGAGGCCTATTAAGAGGATATTATCCAAATTCAATCTCATTCAAGTCATCAGAAAAGAATTTGAAAGTTGGAGAAGTCAGTAGATCAAGCATTGAGTCCATCTCCTATCTGAGGGTGTCTGGGGATCATCAAAGAAGGTATGGGTTGTGAATTGAGAGCATGGGGAGTATCTATACATCTTGGAGGACTTAGAAAGTCATTTCGATAAGGAAACAAGTTGTTGATGTGATCACAAGAATTGCAGTTGAAGACAGTCAATTAGGGTTTCATCTGGGTCAACCCTGGGTCAACCCTAGGTCAAAGGATTGTTTGAGAGGCATTGAGGGCTATTGAAGAGATGTGGGGTTTATCATTTGACATGAAGAATAAGGATATGTTGTTATGCTAAGAAGAAATCAACAGAAATCAAGGAGAAGAGGAGTTTCTAAATTAGGGTTTTTATGTAAAATCCCCTAGTTTAGGTCAAATTTCCAAGCAAGATAAGGCAAACTGAAAGCTTCAAATGGATCCTTGGCCCACATGAAACTTGTAGAGGATCTCAAGACCTTTAATTTGAGTGGTGGAAGACATCAAGGAGATTTATAGAACTCAAGTTATGGTCCCTGCAAGTTACAGGTCATCTGAGGTATCTGAACTTTTGTCTGTGAAAGTGACTTGACTTCCAAGCAATTTTTACCCCTCAAGGAGATTTCAAATGAACTTCTGGTAAACATAAGAGTTGTTCCTCATTGTCTTATATTTCTAGAATGGTATAGTATGCCTTCATATGATGTGTGGAACTCTACTTATGGTCTTGGCAAGCAAAGGGTATTTTGGTCTTTTGATAATTACAGGTCATTTTAACCTATGCCCAAAACTCATACAAGGAAGCTTCAAATGGAAAACTTTACAATATCAAACTTGTTCCAAATGACATTTTGAGTCTAGAAAAGTGACCATGAGAGATTGGAAAGATTCATAGCACAAGGTTTCAAAATTGTTGGATTTAATGAATAAAAATGGACTTAAAAATGAGATTTTTCATATCTTGGCCAAATGAAGCAAAATTATAGGTCATTTTGAATGGAAAGATCATTTTAAAGACATTGGCTAAAGTGGAATTTTGAGCTTAGTTCACATTTTGGGAGTTATCCATGGTTGCTTGTAATGGAAGGTACATAAACCAAATCCAAGGGAATTTGTGCAAGGGAAGCTTCTCCAAGTTTCTAGGAGGTTCTAACCTCACCTATATATTGATACAAGATGGTTCATGCCATGGTTGGTGATTGCATTTTCTCAAAACCTCAAGTTTCATTCACTTTCTCCACTTTGCATAAGCATCACAAACTCTCTCAAATCTCCATAAATCTTCACATTTTTTGATTGAATCTTCATCATCATCATCCAAGCATCATAATCCACATCAAGATTGGTAGAATTGGAGGAAGGATCGTGCTGTTCAAGATAACCATCCAAATTGCAAGAACTTCTCAAGTACAAGATTCAGGAAGTTTGAGCCTAGATCTTTGCATACAGAATCAAAGTGGTGGTGTGTGGATCAGTTTCAAGTCCTTGCAAGCATTGATTCAGGGATTTCCATAGCTGTATCTCCATTTTAAACCAGGTTGGATTTCTCTTCGAATTGCATGTTTTTGGTTAGCATGATAGGGTTTTGATAGCTTAGACTGGTTAAGTTAGGTTAGATGATGATTTTCACAGAGTTTGGAGAGGTTTTGTGAGGTTTGGCTATGGAGTGCATAATTTGTTAGAGCCTATAACTACTAGGATAAGGCACGAAAATCTTGTTGGATTAGCATGTTAAGATCAGCTTGGAATGTAGTTGAACTTAGGACAAGAATGGGTGAGTTTTGGTTGAGTTGATCACAGGTGCAAAGGTTGGATCCCGTCTGTTATCTCTATCGAATTGACGTGTTGGCTAAGTTTTAGAAGGAGTCAATGCTATGGTTGTGTAGAGGGAAGAAAGTAGATCGTTTTTTATTTTTATACCTTGTGATTCCATGGCGTATCGAGGGAGAACGAGGAACTCGAATGTTCATGCATGGCTGTGAACTCTGAAAACCCTAATGCTAATTTGGAGAAGACGATGATTTCACCATTGGATCCCTTCAATTTTACGACTTTTTCTGCCCATCCAACGGATCATGTTCAAACTGAAAAGCAGAGGGAGAGACTTAGGATGAAACGCCGCGTTTCATTAATTGAAACGTTGGGCTGTGGACTCAGATGACTATACGCACCCCCGTTTTGAAAGGCCCAAATAAGTACACGTGAATGCATTGCTAAATACACCGAGACTTTGTTATTTTTCTAGCTTTTCTCCAATTCAATTTCTGAGCGCGTGTGGGCCTAACATAATTAATGTTTGCACCCCCCACTTCTCAGCCCACCTGGAATATGAACTGAGCGTGTTTGCTCTTCATACCCCCTCCTTTTATTGCTTTATATTTTCATTTTAATTTCTTTTTCATTTTTCATGCATTTTCTAAAAATCATAATAAATCATAAAAACATTATTTTTCAATAATTCTTTTTGCATAATTTTCTTTAAAGAGTCTAGAAAATTATAAAAAATAAAAATTGCATTTTATTTTTTATTTGATATTTTTCCCATATTTTCCAAATAAATGCATATTTTAGGTGTTTCATTTCATACATGAATTTGATATTTTTTGTTCTCATAGTTGCTTTAATATTTTTTGTCCATTCTTTTTAGGTTGTTTAGTTTAGATATACAACTTGTAGATACAATTTAGTTCCCATTTTTAGGACTTAATTTTAGGTGTTTAGTTTAGGTGTGAACAACATGAACAAATTAGGGTTTTAAGTGATAACTTAGGTGAATTAGTTCATTTCCCTTAGGACTTAGGGATTAAATAGTTTAGTTATGGGACTATAGGGGCTATGGGTAGTTATTAGATCCCCTTAGAAAATCAGGATTCCCCTACTGCTATTAATATACTGTGTATATTGGATTGACTGGTGTGGTGTGCCCTCTGGGGATTATTGCTTGTTTGTTTGGGTATTGGGATTGCTTGGGGATTTGGGAGAGCTGAGGACTTGTGAAGATGAAGCCATTGGAGATCCAGAGACTGAAGACCAACTTCCAGAGTTGGTAAGGAGATTCCTGCTAGTAGCTGTTGAGGAGATTAGGGTTTAGGAGCTAGGCAGAGCTCTAGATTAGAAAGCTTGTTTCTCAAATATGGAGTGCCTTGTCTGCATCCATCCTTTCTCTATGATTCAAAGTATCTTTCAAATATCCACCTCCTTCCTTTGGAAGGATCAGTGAATGTATTTGAAAGATAGAACTTTTGAGAGGAAACTTTTTGTTTAATGTTAACAGTTGATGAACCACCCTTGGTAGGTAATTAACTGTCTAGCATTCATTCACTTCATCTGGTTGACTGATGTTTCTCCTGAAGATTGAGACTTGAAGAAAAGCCATTGTAGATGGAAGACTGGTGATCAAGACCTTGCTGGAAAGTTGTGGAGATGGAGATTGATGCTTGCTGAAGCTTGAAGTCAGAGTTGCTGATGCTGTTTATTTTTCTGTTGTATTTCATTTCTGATGTATTGATTGGTTTTCCTGGCTGTATTGTTTGCTGTTTACCCTGCTGGGTTGAAAGTGAATCCTGTTCACTTTTGCCTATTGTTTTCCAGGTTCGAGGTTGAGTGGGACTCCCTTGCCTCGCTTGTATTGTTGCATCCATGCATTTTACTGTTTTACTGTATATATCTGATATTGTTTCTGTTTCCATCTATTCCCTTAGGATCTCTGTTTCTCTCTGCGTAAGAGAGGAGCATGATAGACACTAGGTCTTAACCCATGCATGATAACATTAGGATAGTTTGATTCCCTTCGCAACCATAGGTTAGAGTTTTTTCTCTTCTTTCTCAAAACAAACAGAAAAACACCATAAAGATTTCAAACACAATAAAAGACACTTCTTCCGTAAAAGAACGTGAACTCATCAAGACGTCATTTTTGTCCGCTTGGACTGCTAATCAGAAACCCTTTTTCAGAAGGAATAAAATCAATCAAGACAGACTTGTGTCGTACGTAGCCCGAACTACGTTTGCTCGTATCTTTCATGCTGTATGAAAGTACGTAGACATAGGATACGATATCCTAGCGAGCAACCTTCCCCTCCTTTCCCGTAGGTAGGCGAACTACGTTGACTCTGATTTCTCGTTCCAGGCGGGAATACGTAGGCATAAAGTGCGATACTTTTCCGAGTCATTTTTATTTTCATTTTATTTTCTTTTTAACCCTTGACCTATAGCTTAGATAGAATAACAATCCATACCCGAAAACAAGCGTGGATCCCGTCGAGTACGACGGACGTGAGGGGTGCTAATACCTTCCCCTTGCGTAACCGACTCCCGAATCCAGGTTTTGGTTGCGACGACCATACCTTTCCCGTGTTGTGCGAGGTTTACTCTGAGCGTTTCCTTTCCCTCCCGTGGGATAAATAACGCGCGGTGGCGACTCTTCTGTTCAGCCGGCGCCGATTTTCGCAGTAGCGACATTGTGGAGCATACTGAACTGGATAACCTTAAACATAATTCTGCTGAGGTTGCCAAGGTTGATGAGTAGCCATCGAGCGATTCCTTAGACGTGTAGGTCCTTTATGGCGGTCAACGCTCAGAGTTTTGCACTTCGGAGGAGTAAATCGTCGAACTGGTTGAGCAACAGTAGGATTCACTGAACTGGATTGACGATTCTGAGGAGGTATGTTCTCGACAGTAACAGCTGGTTGAGGACCCACAACAGCGTTGGTAATCTCAGAAACAACAGTAGGTTGATTATCCATCTTCACCTTAAGGGCTTGCAACATCTCCCTAATCTGCCCCACACTTTCTCGAAGATCTTCGAGTTCATGGCTGACACGGTCGATCTCTTGAGCTTGTTCTTCCATCCTTTTTCGAGCTTGGGCTCTAGTGTTGTACTGATGCGGAGGACCCAGGGTGACGAAACTGGAAGGCGAGGGAACCGAGTATGAGAAACCGAGAGACACATGCAATGGAAAATATGATGCTAAAATGCAAAATGATTTCATGGAATTCAAATATTTACGAATATCGCAGAATGCCAAAACTTTATTTATTAATTTGAAAACGGATTACGAATAACATTCTTACAAAAGTCTTAACGTAATAGCTAAATAAAAGCTAATAATGACCCTAAGGAAGCTTCCTATTCTGCCCCTTGCTATGCTCTTCGGGCTAGGCCTTTTTGAGGATGAGCCTATCTTCAAAAGGTAAATCGAGAGTTAGAGGAAAATAAATCCTTCATCAAAACCACGCAAGGGTACGTTGGAAAAGTCTTCACAATTGTTGGTGATTAATGTCCTTGATGTCGGGTGACTTCGAGCATATGGCTTTAGCAACGGTCTTGTCCTTTAAGGTCTTTCTCCAAGAAAGGGAACGAAGACTCCTTCAGAATAGGTAACCCCACCAATTGAGAGTACTCTTCTAGGATAGGCAAGAGCTGGTACTCGAGGGATGTAAGGAAAAGATAATCTGGATCTTAGAACTGTAACAAAGTCGAAAGGAAAACTTCGTCTCCTTGAGATGTCAACAAACATAACGGCCTTCCATACTTGTTTCTGGATCCTTTATTGATCTTGAACCAAAGCTCCTAGCTTCCTTAGGTCATCTAACTTAAGTCCTTTAAAAGAATATCTCAAAGTTTTTTTTTTGTAATCCATGGTATCCTGCAATATTCATAAATAAAATTTGAATTCCATGGCATGTAATGCAATGTGATGCTTTATGGATGCAATGCACATATATACACAAGTCTTAGGTTAAAGGTATGTGCAAGGAGTTAGGGTCTACCCATCCCAATAAGGTATGTACTAAGGTTAGTTGTACCTGCAGAACAAGGTTCTAAGAAGTGCCCAAAGTCATTAGTCCATCCTTTGGATATTATCAACTTTCCAACTAACTCGGGGGTCGATAATATTCTCAAGAGAACCTCTTTTGAGTGTAGCATCGCGTAGCAACCATTGTAGGACTACTCCCACATGGTTCCCGCACTACGCCCTATATAAGGCCAAGTGGTGTTAAGGTACTACGGTCCCCAGTATCACAGACTCCAATTGAAAATAGTAAAAGTTTTCACGACTGCACTCGATCAACCGAACCATTTACAAAAGGGTCTCAACTGAGCGGTGATTCTCGAGTCGACTTGGTCGGGACTCACTCCCGGCAAGCCTCGTCGAATATCTCACCTTCCTATAATAAGGTCACTCAAGTCCGGGTTAGGACTTATCTCACAATAACAGGTATCCCCACAAGGTACCATAATAATATATACAAAAGAATAAATAATGAAAAATATCATACAATAAATAAAATAGGGATAACCCTTAAAAGTTATGGTTATCCCCAGTGAAGTCGCCATTTTCTGTTGCGGTGGAAATAGGATATCGAACTATTAATTAGTTTGAATCACAATTCTTAATTCACAACCGCTCTTTGATTTATCCGAAGGAAAAGGTCAAAAGAGGGAAAACCTATTTTTGCATCATAAACACAATGCGGGGAGAGACCTAGGTAAGGGGTTGGTTAAGCTTAGGGAAGGTACTAGCACCCTAAACTTCTGTAGTACTCTACAGGAACCTTTTGTTTATTGTATGCTTTTTTATTTTATTATCTGCTTTAATATATATTGAGCTAAGGGATAGAGTGACCTAAAGACCTAAGGGTTAGTCCTAAGTTTACTCGGCAAGACGTTGCATCTTGTGCCTACGTATCCTGGATAAGGAATGGAATCAGAGTAATCGTAGTTCCCCTCGAGGGGGAGGTTAGAAACGTCTTGACTATGGTCAAGGTTTCAATGGGGAATAAACCTATCTTAAGGACACGCTTACGTGGAGTCTTGAAACTCCTATTTCTATGTTGAAAAGTTGAATTAAAATTAGGGTTGAAATTAGCGATTCCACGGCGGGAAACCCTAAACAGAGTACGGCGACTCTTTGACCTAATGCTAGGTAAAGGGCATTTTTGTCCACGGCGGGACACCTAGGCTATTAGAGTTTTTGAAGCGGTCAAAAATTAGGGTTATTGACTCGGTGGTCAAACGGCTAGACCTAATTCCTTCGGAAGGATTCTAACGGTAAAAACATGCAAAATACGGCAAATTACTATTCGGCAGAATTAAAGTGCGGAAAAATAAAGAAAGCGGTAAAAAAAGCATCGCGACGATCACTCGCGTAAATTACAAATTCCCAAAAAATGCAAAATAAAATAACTGCGACCATGGCCTCGCGTAAATTACATCCATGGAACAAAAACGAACAAATGAAATAATAACGAGTTGAAACAAACAAATTAACGAGGGTTAGACAAAAATGAAACGGCTAAATCAAAACTTATTTCTTTTTTAGTTTTTATTGAGAAGAGGAGAGGAGAATTAATTTCATGCTTAAATGGAGAAACTATTCTAATTATTTACTAAAAATTTTAATAAAGAAACTGGTTTTAATTTTAATGAAAAAATGTCTTGAAAAAAAAATGTTTTAATTTTATCGAAAATAAATGTTTTAAGTTTTAATTAAAAAATGTTTTAAATTTTAATGAAAAAATTTGATTTAAATTCAACGAAAAAGGTTTTAACTTTTGTTTGAGTGAAAGAAAGGTCATTTTTTAATTTTTGTGTTAACTTAATGAAAAATAGTTTTAATTGGAAAAAAGCTTTAATTAAGAAAAACTGTTTTATTTAGAAATATGTTTTTAAATAAAAAATGGTTTAATTTTTGAAAAAAACTTTTTAGAAAGATCTTAATTTTTAAAAAACTGATTACATTATGTATTTTTTTTGTTGAAATAGCTTACCTAAACTTAATTGCATTATTAATTACAAACTACATAGTTAATATAAACGGAAAAAAAATAAACAATTGAATAATAAAAAAAATAAAAAATGAAACGTAAATAAAAAGGCTTCTGCCGTTTTCTCCATGGATGGCTATCGAAGCTTTTCCTCTCCTTCAATCCTTGCATGTCAATGGTTCCTTCTTCTATTTATTCTTCCCATTAATCTACAATCAATGAACAAAACAACACACAAATATCATAAAATGCCGTAAATCAAAGGAAAGAGAAAGCTTACGGTAACAACGATGATGTTGAACGAACTGAGCCTACGTCGTTGGGACTTTTTGTTCGCCGGTAGCGCTTGGCCGATGATGAATTCAAAGCTTTTAGGGTTCTTCCAAAAAAATCCCCTCTTCTGATAAATCGTGAGAACGGCCGCCGTTATTCTCTTTTGTCTCCTTCCCCTTTCTCAACCACAACTTATGTTTATATAGGTAACAAATTATGGTTAACTCTAACCTAATGCCCACTTTAAAGCCCAACTTAAATAATTACTCAAAGCTAAAAAAAACAAACTAAAACAAACTTAAAAGAATAAAATCTTTTCTAATATTTTTAATTTTATGATTTTTGGATGTTTTTATGAATAATATGGAAAAAAGTGAAAAAATAATATTTTTTAAAAAATAATTTAAATAAAATACGAAAATAATAGTTAAATAATAAAAAAAAACTATTTTTGTTATTTCTTTATATAAAAATAGAAAAGTTAGATTAAAAATAAAAGAAACAAAACAAAAAGTGAAGAAGGTGAGATTCGAACTCTCAACCTCTCACACTCACAACTCCTTACACAGGGTCTCTTGCCAATTGTGTTATTTTATTCATTCAAAATAAAGTGGCACTAGAAACCCTGTAAACTAAAAGAGCGCGCCACATGATATTTTCTTGCAACAATCAAACAACTGCACAACCCGTTAGTGGTTAGTTTAATCCAAACCATTTACTCTGGAAGCCTTTCTTAAACCTAAGTCTAGGCTAAATGTTGATATTTTATTTGCTAATTTTATGAAAGAAATAAGGATGAATTTAGACTCTGTGAAGAAGAGATGCCTTTCAACCATGAACTCAGATGAATCAGATGCTTTTTAGAATAGCTCCATGTCCAGATTCAACATTGTTGCTTCAAATCTGAAGAGTGTTTGCTCTGATGATGCGAAGATCAGATTTGCTGAGACTGCCAGAACCATGCTATGGAATTTGAAAAGATCTCCAACTTTGTTTCTTGAAGATGCACCTTCAACTTCTGGAGTGTCTGCTACTTCTGAGAATATTGAAGAATCTGTGTCTGAAGTCATTTTGGAAGAAAATCCTTTAGCTCTAATGATTGTGGAAAAATCATCTGCATCTGTTCCTCCAGACTCTACAACTCCAATGGAAATTGACTCTGCTCCTACTCCTGCATCAAAATCTGCTCCGTCTACTTCTTCTGAGATCAAGAAAGAGAACTCAGAATTAGAAGATAAGATTGTTGTGCTGGAAGCTGGTCAATTTGAGATTAAGTCCTGGATGGCAAGACAAGATCAGAAGACTGAGAACATTGAGAAATGGATGTCCAAGCAAGAAGAATCTTCTTCTGAGATCACCCACCTTCTGGAGATGCTCCTCTCCAAACAGTCTTAGATTTATGTTTTCTTTATCTGATGTTTGAGCACCTATTTTGAATTTCTCATCTGATGTTTTGTCTGTTCTATTTGAATATTTGAATGAATGAATGAATCTGAATGTTTTCTCCATACATTTGTATCTTTTCTATCTGTTTCCTTTTATTTGTCTTTATAAGTTTTTCTTTTTGATTATGACAAAAAAGGGAGAGAAAATGAAATTCTGGCTGTTCAAATAAACTTTACCTGAATGGAGTTCAGACATATCAAATTATAACTAACATGAATTTTAGTCTTTCAGAACTATAATGATAAATCTGACAAAATTCATTAAAGTAACTCTGAGATCCCCAGATCAAGGTTTAAACCAATGAGGCTTTGAATATGAAACATGGCTCTGATACTGAAACGTTCATCCAAATCAAGCTATTTTTGAACATTCAGGCTCTGATTCTGAAAAGAATACTCATGCAAAAAAGGAAGTTTCTATTCTTTCTTAGTATTTAATTCAGGGGGAGATTCATAATCTCAGGGGGAGTTATATTTATCTCTTTATTGAACAAAATTTCCTATGTTTTTGTCATCATCAAAAAGTGCGAGATTGTTAGAACACAGATTGGTTCTTAGTTATATCTCTATGTTTTGATGATAACACTAATGAAATTTTGTATTAAGAAATTATATACTCTAAATTTCTTCAAGTATTTTTGCTGCAGATATTAAATTTAATATTCTTCTGAAAGCAAAAATGGATCTGAACGTTGAACTACGCAAAGCTCTGAAGCGTCAGAAGCATCTCATTAGAAGACTCTGAGCGTTGCCTACAAAAGACTCTGAGCGCTGCCTACAGAAGGATCTGAAGCAAAAGCTACAGAAGCATCTGAAGCATAGACTGAAGACTTTGTATGAAGAGTTTCAAGCATTGTTTTTCAGAAGACTCTGATAGTACTGTACGCTGCAAGTACTGAGGATTTGATCTCCAAACTCTGCTCTGAGTAATCTCACGCTGAAGCACATTTGCTGCAACACTCTGATATAGAAAACTCTGAAGACATCAAGACTCCGATCACTCAAGGCTCTGATGTTAATTGCTGTGAATTAGAAACTTGCTGAAGAAGATTATTTGAAGTTATATCTGTTGGTTATGCCAAGCAACTCTTTCCTCTTTTATGCTAGACACAAGAACTCAGGCAAAAAGGATTTCTCTGAACGTTCTACTTCTAGGAAAGGTCAAGTGATGTGAAGACAAAAAGCTACAACTACTTTGCAGTATACAGTCTTCAATCTTGCAATGTCTTGGACTTCTAAGTCTATAAAAGCAAGTCTCCAACAACTTTCTATAGTTGACGAACATTGACGAAAATTGAACAATTCATTGAAAACTCTCTCAAAGCTCTTATACAAACTATTATTATTTGCTAAATAGTTTTCATAAGTTCTTAAACTTAAGTGTAAATCACAATTGTGATATAGCTTACTTAGAAGCATTTCAAACACTTGTTTAGTTTTACATTTGATTGTAAAAAGTTCCTTGAGAAGACCAAGTTATGGTCAGTAGTTCTTGAGAAGACTAAGAACAGTTGTTCTTAGTGGTTGATATTGTAATCAGTTTGATTATAGTGGATTAAGTCCTTGTGGAGAAAGGAAAATCACTCTTGATAGGGTGGACTGGAGTAGTTGAGTTCAACGAACCAGGATAAAAATCTTTGTGTTTTTATTGCCATAATATTTTCAAAATCCTTATTCAACCCCCCCCCCCCCCCCTCTAAGTATTTTCTCACCTTCAGTGTGTTTCATGTATCATGTTGTAATGTGTATATGTATTAATTTCATGGTTAATGGTTGGGACTTCAAATGAAATACATGCATGAGAAGGCAAAGTACTAAGTTCCTATAATGGTTTAGTACAAGCCTAGTGAAGTACTAAGTTCGTATAATAGAGTTGTAATAAGTACAATCCTAGTGACATATTAGTTCAACTAAATGGATTTGATTGAAGGTGATAAAAGTACACAAGAAGGGGGGTTGAATTGTGTTTTGTGTTTTCTTAGTTTGTATCTGATTAGAGTTCAGAATCTAAATTAGTGTTCAGATTCTGGTTCATTCTTAGCAGCAGAATGTTAACAGAAGCAAATAAATAATAGTAGAAGACACAAAGAACTACTGACCACAACTTGGTCTTTATAATAATAAAAGTAACAGTCTAAAAGTAGGGGGTCCAGAAGTTGTGCCAACTTCATGCAGATTATATGATTTTTGTGCAGTCCCATAAGTTGCTACAACTTCAAGCAAAAGAAATAAGTTCTATTTAGAAATAGGAATCATATAAATTGCTCCAACTACTTTTTTATTAGCTAAGATTTGAGCTTTAGAAGTTCCAGCTTCAGTCTGAGCAGCTAACATGGATTCTCCCTGAGGTAGAACTTATTTTGGTGTTGGGAGTGCTAAAACATTAGACCTATCTAATGACTCATCACCATACTTCTTTAACTCCAAAATAGGATTCATCACTATATAGAATCTGGCTTATAACTTTTTCAATACAACCTCATAAGAAAGAACTTTGAGGAATATGAAGCAGTAATTTGACCAATTCATGTATTCGTCCCATAATGCATTACTTTCAGCCGGGTTGACACTATTCGTGACAGCCTGCCTCATAAATCTTAGACTTTCCATAACTTTTTATTCAATATCAATTAATGCTTCATCAAAAGAAATTTTTGGAGGGGTATTTATAGAGATACTGGTGGGGGTTCTAACCTCTTTACTAATTTCAGAGTCAGATTCATAGTTAGAGATGGATGAAGAAAGTTCAATTACATATGGATCCTTATTAGAGAAAAAGTATCTATCAAAAAAGGAATCATTTGAAGAATCATGGGTTCCTTGTAGTATGTCATCAAAGAATTGGTTAAAGACAGGTGAGTTAATATGATTAGAGGGAGGA
The DNA here is from genome assembly GCA_963859935.3 of Lathyrus sativus. Taxonomy (NCBI): domain Eukaryota; kingdom Viridiplantae; phylum Streptophyta; class Magnoliopsida; order Fabales; family Fabaceae; genus Lathyrus; species Lathyrus sativus. The sequence goes on from OZ012739.1 coordinate 522,978,736, forward strand.
GGTGAGATGTTCATGGGTAAGGTTTCAGGAAAGTGTGGATGATCAGATAGAGTATGTTCAGATGAAGGTGGAGGTGAAGGTGGAGGTGGAGATGAAGGTTGTTGTTGGATTGGTTAATTTGTGGTTTCTGGTTCATTTGTTATTTCAGGTTCATTTGGTGGTTTGATTATGGTACCAAAAGGTTTATTTTGAATAGGCGTGTTTATGAAAAGAATTGATGAAGAGTTAACAATAACAAAATCAGAAATAGTAAAAGTCTCAACATTAGAGGACTTACTTGAATACTAGTTGGTAGGTACTTTAACAGATCCCTCCTCAACTTCCTTATTCTCTTGTCCAGATTTTTTAGTATTAATTGTAAACCTCAGAATCCTTCTGGAGGTCTTAGACTTATTTTCCTACTTAGCTGGAGATGGAGGTGGAACATTAGAGGGTCCTTCATGAAGCTTCTTTGACCTTCTCTTCCTTTTAAGAGTTACATCTGGAGGGGCATTCGATAGGTTGTGAACCCGTGGGTCAATTCCTTCTTCCAAAAAGCTTCTCATGTATTCCATCAGAACCTCTAGAGGTCCAACTTAGTGAAGTGTGGGAAATCATCAATTTATACCCTTCTGGTAGAAATAAATTTGTTGTCCAACATTACAAGGCCCATATATTCTGAAATCATGAGCATGTTCTTTATATTCTTTCCATTGAAAGTCTTGCCCATATCCGTGTTGAGATCTTCATGATAATTCATCTCTTTCGGCTTCTCCACAAGCTCATTATCTACCAAAATGTCAGAAACCAACCAATCCAAGGGAATCCACTTCCTAGTTTTTTGACCTGTGTATCTTGTTTACTTATGGTGGACACAAAACCCATAAGCATTTCTTAAGATGGTTTTAATGAGGAATTAGTTCTTATGGGTTATGTCTTATCTTCAAAAATCAAATCCTCAGGATGTGACGATCTTTGCTTATGTTTCCTCAAAGGTGCTAGTGTGCTACCAGCTTCTGATTCTGATTGAGCAATCTTGCGTTGAGAACTTTCAGAGTCTTTCACTTTATATTCATTTCCTTTAAAGTCGGTGCAGATGATCTCCAAATCTACAAACTTGTTAACTAGCTTTGACTTTTTAAGGTTAAGCTTATCATCAAACTTAACATGAATTGATTCCTCAATAATTATTGTTTCAGTGTTTCACACTCTGTTGCCTTTTGAGCATTTAAAGTATCCTAGCATGATAAATTTTTGTGCTTTGGAATCAAACTTGTTCAAGTTCTCTTTAGTATTTAAAATAAAACATGAACAACCAAAAGGATGAAAATATGAAATATTGGGTTTTCTTTTCTTCCATGATTCATAGGGAGTCTTACTTAGAATAGTTCTTATAGAGATCATGTTCTGAATGTAACTTGTCGTGTTGACTTCTTTTGCCCAAAAGTTCTTTACAACATTAGTTTCATTGATCATGGTTATGGCCATTTCTTGCAATGTGCGATTTTTCCTTTCTACACCTCCATTCTGTTGAGGAGTTCTTAGGCAAGAAAAATAATGGCAAATGCCATTTTTATCAAAAAAGTTTTTCATAGTTTTTGTTTTCGAATTCTCCACCATGATGACTTCTGAATTTAATAATTTTAAACTCTTTTTCTTTTTGCACTTGGGAGCAGAAAGTAGCAAACACAGAATGTGACTCATCTTTGTGTTTAAGTAACTTTACCAGACCCATCTTCTGTAGTCATCTACAATGATTAATCCATACTATTTCCATTGACAAAGACTTTTTTCACTGGCCCAAATAAGTTAATATGCAAAATCTCCAAAGGCCTAAAGGTTGAAACAATATTTTTAGCTCTAAAAGAAATTTTTAAAAACATTCTTTGATGGCATGTCTCACAAAGAGCATCTGAAGAAAACTTCATATTAGGAAGGCTTCTAACTAATTTCAGCTTGTTTAGCTTTGATATTCTTCTCATGCTAACATAGCCTAACCATATATGCCAATTCCATTGCTCTTCATTCAAAGACATGCAACATTTAACATTTTTATTTTCAAGATCTGAAAGTCAATTTTTGTAAATGTTGTTTTTACTCTTGCCATTGAAGAGTATAGAGCCATCCTTTTGACTAACAACTTTGCACGATTTTTTTATTAAAGATAATATCATAACGATTGTCACTTAAATAACTTATGGACAAAAGGTTATGCATTAACCCTTTAACTAATAAAATATTATTAATAAAAGGGAGAGAGCCATAACCAACAGTTCCATAGACAATTATCTTACCCTTCTGATTTCCTCTGAAACCAACAGTGCCTCCAAGCTTAAGTTCCAGACTTTGGAACATATGGCTTCTTTCTGTCATGTATCGTGAGCATCCAAAGTCTATGTACCAATATTGGTGTTTCAACTTGGCTTCTGAGGATGTCTACAACATAGAATATTTTTTCTTTAGGTACCATATCTTTTTGGGTACTTGCTTGCTAGTTCTCCTAGAGTTTTTCTTAACCAAAAGTTTTTGTGTAGAATAATCATGTGTGTGTGTCCATAAGTGAAATGGGATTATAAAGTTGTTAGTTTAATAGCCTTTTGTTTTGAATTAGGTTTGACCCTAGAATTTTTTGGTGGCACATAACCAATACATCTCTTTCCATTTCTACTTACTCCATAGATCATAGAAGTCATTTTACTTCTGTATATGTTTCGTGCAAGAAATTTTTGAAAAGACATGTCATAGTTCTTAATGACATATTCAGAGTCCATAGGAGCTTCTGAAAGAATCTCTTTTTTCAAGTTCTTTACTCTTGCTTTTGAGGGTAGAGTAATCTTTTTCAAAATTTCATATATTTTCTTTTAGAGTAGACATTTCTTTCTTTAGCTCACTATGGGCTTCAAAGTCAGTTACATGAATTTGTTTCAGATCCTTGTATCTATTTTGAAGACTCTTATACTTTTCAAGAATTCCAGTCAGACAAGACTCTACTTTAGAACACGTCTAGTTAGATAATACCTCATTAGAGTCAAATTCTGATTATGATTCTGATTCAGAGTTAGATGCTTATGTACTTTCCATCAGCGCCACGTTGGGTTCCTCTTCTTCAGAATCACCTTCTAAAGACTCAGAGTTGTCACATGTAGCCATCATAACCATGTTCTTATAAGACATTTTTTGTCCATATGTTAACTCAAAGCGCCCACTTTTTATCATGTTTCCTCTGGGATGTTTTTTTTCTTTTTCTCCATATTTTATTGACTCTTCTAGAAATAAGAGAATGAACATCTTCTTCTTCAGAATCTTCTTCAGATTCTTCTTCTTATTCAACTTGAAAAGCCTTTGCCTTTTTTGTCCTGCCTTTAGATTTGAGAGCCACAAATTTTCCTTTTCTTTGAGGCTCATCCTCTTTCATCTCTAGCTAATGACTTCTTAAAGAACTTACAACTTCTTCCATAGTCGTACTGTTCCGATATTTAGACACCTTAAAAGAACTCACAATTAACCTTCACTTCTTTGGTAAGCTTCTGATGATTTTATTCATGTGATCTATAGTAGTGTAGCCTTTGTTTACAACTTTTAATCTAACTATAAGCCTTTGAAACCAGGAGAACATGTCCTCAACAGTTTCATCATCCTCCATTTTGAAGGCTTCATACTTTTGAATTAAGGTCAAAGCCTAGGTTTCTTTTACTTATTCATTTCCTTCATGAGTCATTCTAAGACATCAAATTTAGACTTTGAAGAGTCTATATTTGATATCTTTTCATACCCATTGTATGAGATAACATTAATTAAGATTTTTCTTGACTTGTGATGGTTTTTCTTTATCTTTTTTGGTCATCATCTTACTTCTTTCCATCTTAGCACCATTTACCCATAGGATATGTGTAGCCATATATGACCATATCCCACAAGTCTGCATCATAACCAAGGAAGAAACTTTTGATTATATTTTTCATTGTTAATAGCGGCCATACTATGTTTAAAAAAAATAGATATTTTACTAACAGTCTGACAAGGTTAAATGTTTGATATAAAATAAACAATACTAGAATTGAATCTCTAATGCCAATTGAAGGTCCAAGAAAAACAAGAAGGGAGTGTGAATTGGGTTTCTAGATTAAAACGTTTTGCTACCATATAACATAAACAACAAATATTCAACAAAGATAAAAGACACAATTGTTTTTATCCAGACTCGCTATTAACTAAAATACGTCCATTCCACCCGCCAGAGTGATTTCTCCTTCTTGATAAGGACTTAATCCACTAATCAAAGACTTTATTACAAATGACTACCTGTCAAAGACTTCTTAAAAATCATGACTATAACCTAGTCTCTCAAGGAGTTTCACGAAAGGTTAATAATAAAAGATTGTGTTTACAAAGTGCTTCTAAAAATAAGCAGATACATAAGTTAAAATCAAATATTTCACTTAAGAAATATATTCAATAAAATGTTATAAGTGTTTGAACATGAGAAACATTTCTTTTTTTTTCACGTATGTTTACGTGTATTCTTTCTTGTGAAATTCATTGTTTTTTAAGCTTCCAAGACCTCTTTATATAGATGAAGAATAGATTTGAATGAGGGTGGAATAGGAATTTCCTTAATATCACTGTTGTAGGAAGGTTACTTGATTCTACAACAGTACAGTGGCGCTTGAAGCATATAGTGGGTGAGGATGGGACGTGACGAACTACATTGGTACAATAGTAAAACCTTTTTTTCCTGATCTTCAGGGTAGTGGAAAGGGTATTTGATATTGTACTAATTGTACACTTGACATGTATTCTTCTTTCAGTCATTGACTTTAGGTCATTAAATTCTACTCAGAGGCTTCATATTTAAGTTGATGAAGCTTGAGTAGAGTTCATAGTCTGTCTTCCAAATCTGGTGAAAATGAGACTTCAAAGTCTATAGAGTTCAGAGTCTTGAGGCTTTAGAGGCTTGAATAATCAGAGTCATTCTGGATAGATATTTGCATAAGCGTTGACTTGGCAATCCAGAAGTTTGACTTTCAATTAAACACATCTTTAATTCTTCTAAAGGTTCAGAGTGCGTCTTCAGTTCAGAGTCTGGTGTTACATAGTTGATTTCTTCAGAGTCAGAATTTATTTTCTATGATCTGTGCACTTAACAAAATAGTTAGAGTAAAAAATTATTCTCAATACATATTAAGCTTTGTTATCATTAAAACTCAAGGATAGTTGCAGAACCAAACTTGTTCCAACAAAAACTTGCAAGAAAGAGACACAAGACTCTTTTTTTTTACTTCTTCATCACATTTCCAATACGTGAAACATTTCCACTATTCATTTTACTATAATATTTTTGTTGATTTGTTGCTATTTTGAGACCCTGAATCCTATAGGTTTAATGTTATTGTTGTTGTTGAGATTAAGATTGATGTTTTTATGTTGATGTTGTCGTTGTTAAGATGAGATTAATGGTTTTATGTTGTTTTGTTGAGATAACTAAAAGGTTTAGTAAAATTTTATTATTATGATTGAAATTTTTATGTTGTGGTTTAGATTGAGATTGAATGTTAGATATTTTTAGTTTTGTTTAGATAAATAAAAAGTTTTATTGCTGATGTTATTGTTATTGAGATCGAGCATTTTATAATGTTGTTGGTTTTAAATAAGTAAATTTTTATTGTTAATTTTGTTGAGATAAATAAAACATTTATTTTTGTTGTTGTTTTTTGATAAGTAAATTATTGTTTTTTTATAGATCAGTACAACGTTTATTATTGTTGTTGTTGTTGTTGAGACTGAAAAAATAGAGTCGTTGACAAATGTAATTTAAAAAACTATGCAGAGAATATTAACATAAGAAAAGTACATGTTTTCATTGACGATGAGTTGGGCTGAATCAATGGGTGTGACAGTGGTGCTACGATGATTTTGTCAAAATCATCGTTGATCCATACAAGCACATGTTATCTTTACCATTAAAAAGTCAATTTGAAATTCCACTTTTCTACACAAGCCATTTCATTTTTTATTAAATCATTCTCTAAAGCATTAAATTTGTTGAAAAATTTCAAGTCTACCTCATCATCATCTTCATCATCATCACCATCTTCTTCTTCTTCTTTGAAGGTCTTCAATAAGTTTAATGGTGTTATTCGTTGTTGAAGCTAAAATGTTTTTCAAGTTCAATGATTTTTGTATGTATTTGTTTCTATTATAAATATAAAAAATACAAAAGAAAATTACATTCTAACAAGCATGCATTAAAGAAAAATATTTTTGCAACTAAATGAGAAAAAAATTACATTGATGAACCAGCCTTAAATCATTTTTCTTCTTTTGAGGATGGTGATGTACTTGGTGTTGAGAAGTTTGAATGTCAGAACTCTACATCTAAGATGAGTCGTTTTTGCTATCATCATCATTGTTTTTACTAGTGTGTATAACATGGTGTTTTCTTTTCAATTTCTTACCGATGTCAATATGTACAAGGCCCCATTTTAAAAATGTCAAAATATTGTTGATGGATTCAAAACTACGACCAAACAACTTTTCACCTCAATCAACATTTGAATTGTGGGAAAAAGTGGCACACTATCCAATTTTTCACCTCAGCCAATAGCTCGAGAATAAAAATAGCATACTTTCTATGACACCTTTCGTTACATCGAAATCTCATTTGACGTGAAACATGTTGGACAAGATGAAATATTATTTTTGTAGTAGCGAATATTTGTTACATCATTTATATAAAATCATACTAATAATAATTAACTTCTAGTAAGTAACCACATACATAATTAACGTTAACTACATCTAATTATCTATCGATAATTTTATATATATATATATATATATATATATATATATATATATATATATATATATATATATATATATATATATATATATATATATATATATATATATATATATATATATATATATATATATATATAACCACATCCAACACATGTATAATTATCAGTAATCACATGCATTACTAACTTTTAATTTCTAAAACTTAATTACATATCCAATATTCTCAACCAACTATCACAATTTGTATTAGTGCTTAAATGTTGCAACAGGTTCTCTGTTGCATAATAATTTTTAAAATTTTTAAATTTATTTTGCTCGAGGAGTTTCGCCGTGCAAGTCCAAATTTATTAATTCGTACTATTTCGCATTTTGAAGATATCTCAAAGGTAACCCCTCACGTATTCCCATTTCATATTTATATTTTATTTTAGCATTATTGCAAGGGAATTTACCCTAACAACATGACTTTATATATTTTTATATGTGAGTGGTTTTGCCTCTAGCATAAATCCCCGAAAAGGTTGTATCCATCATCCCATATTGTCTTTTAAGAAAATGTCACAAACAAACAAATTCATAAATGCAAAGAGAAATGTACACATAATGAATGTTATGAAGAGTGGTAGTGTGAGACAAATATCTGCAACTTGTGTCGTTCCTTTCGAGTTTCCTACGTATTTCTCACAATTATTACAAAGAAGGTATGCTTTCAATGTACATACACGGCATCTCCGTGCCTACCACTACTATCATCTCTCTCTCTCTCTCAAATTTTGAATCTCTGCTTTGCGGGGTCACTGTGGCATATGGTTTCGTTATCTCCCATTCACAAATACTCAGTAATAATTGCTACCCTTCTGCATGGGAGTGCGTTTCATTAATATACTCATTTTATTACAGCTTTCTCATTTACTTTCCTCCTCATGCATCCATATTTTTCCTATCATACATCAATTTTCACATTTACCATCCTCAACAACCAACCAACCCTGTCTCTCTACAAATTTCACATAATGCCAAAATATACCTCACTGAATTTAACATAGCATATTCGCCTCTTTGGAAGGACATGTGCTATTTAAGAATCTCGGCGGGCTCTTTAAATATTTCAAATTGGTGGCTTTGGAAACTTGCAAAAAGATTCTCATACATGTATAATATAAAATGAAGTGCTGTGGACAAATGCAGAAAATATTTAAAATATTATATATGTGAATTTGAGTTTTTATTTTTAAAATTTTAATTATTGTTAATGTATTGTTTTGAATATAACAATATATTTCTCTCATATTTTTAACAGAGTGGAAATATATCATGTCAGACTTTATTAGATGATAACCAATAACAAACTTTTAAGGTGTGACTCTAATCTATAATTTATTATAAGGCTTTTTTACAATATTTTTAAAAGTTTGATATGTCTTAAAAAGTTTATTTAAAAATCTGTTTTACACTAAGATTAATCAATTTGACCTATATTTATATATAGACAACAAAATTTTTTATATACTATTTAGTGTAGTTTCTAATCAATATACATATATAAATATATAAACCACATAAGACTTCATATTTAATCAATTTAATTAAATAAAAATTTAAAATTATTTATATTTAACTTTTTTATTAAATAGGTCAAGATAGATCATACTTAAATAGATTAGATTATAAACTCATGTAGACTATCGGTCTGATCTATTTTTATCCTTATATGTATCTTTTATATATATATATATATATATATATATATATATATATATATATATATATATATATATATATATATATATATATATATATATATATATATATATATATATATATATATATATATATATATATATATATATATATATATATATATATATATATATATATATATATATATATATATGAGGTAAAACAATTGAACTCTAATTATACGTGTCTATTTTATTTATGTTTTGTAACAACGACAAATACATAATATTTACAATATTATCAGTATTTTTAGAAAATAAAAAAATGCTAAATAGAATCATAATATAACACTGAGCTTTAATTATCTTTTCATACTCAGTAAATTCTTCGTTTAATGTTATACTTGAATAATATTATTTAAGATATTTTAATTTAATATTTTGACCTCTAGGTTGACGCGAAGTTTGTCCCGTAGTTGTGTCTTCATACATAGGGGTACCCAACAATTCTTCACATATAGCATTATCTTGGTTAACTTGACCATTAACAGCCTTACCATCGATAGGTAGACCTAACAACATGTACATGTTCTCTAGTGTGATGGTACATTCACCGAATGAAAGATGAAATGTATGGGTCTCAGGTCTCCATCTTTCTATCAAAGCAAGAATAAATTTATAATCAACAGAGTATGAGACTACGTTAAGTACATTACCAAAACCGTCTGCTCGTAGGTATGGTTTTATCAATGGGTCGTGTGGTATATATTCATGTACACGACATCGAAATCTCTTTGGTTCCTAAAAAAAAAATAAGTAATGAAAACAACAAAACTATAGTATCAAGGGAATTAAATAAGTTGTTGTATTAACGAAAATAGTAACTTATAAACTCGACAATGTTGTTGATAGTTCCTCGATGTTCATCACTCATGGTTAGTAGAGACATTTTTTAGAATGCTTTTGCGTATTTGTTGCTGACAAAGTGGGTAGATTTGAATGTTTGTTGCTGACAAAGTGATGAGATTGAGTGTGTTTAATGAAAATGATAAGAGACATAACAATATTTATAGATGGGGTTTTACATTCACGTGAAGATTGTAGTGCATGTGACCTCCAATGTATGCGCCATCGGGTATGGCACATTGGTTATTTTTTTTAGATCATTCGCCAGTAAATATGGAGCTTTCTAGGAAAAGGAATCGTGGAAGGGAATCCTGACAAAGATTCGTGGCAGAGATTTGTTGTAGGCTATGTTATAGGGTCATGCATGCAAGATTTGTGGTAGTCTGATCACTAGGGTCATGCATGCAACAAGAGAACAAGCCAATGTAAGTGGCACATACATTGAGAAAAAGGAGCATGCGCCATTGGGTATGGTGCATGTGCTACTTTTTTGACATTCCATCCTTATCCCTATTTAAGTGCATAAAAATGTTTACAACTCACACTCTATTGTCACAACCAGTACACTAAAATACATTGCATAAATGGCTCCATCACCACAATACATGATCAATGCTCATATCAATGGTGAGATATTTGAATATAACTTACCCGGTTTTAATTTTTGTAATATCGAAGTTACTTAGTTTACAATTAATATACGGTCAAATTTTTCACATTTGAAAGAGAGAGTAGAAAAGAAGTTGCAGTGTAGTTCAGTGGCACAAATCATCTACAAAAGTATAGTGTTTTTTGTCGATAACGAAGTTAAGTTTTATCATCTAAAGATTCGAGATGATGATGATGTTCATAATATGTTTCTCACTCATGAACATTCTTGTTTCAACTATATTGAGTTATATATTTTACAACAACAAAATCAATTGTCTCAGATCATTGATATGTCACAAGTTTTTTGTGAAACTGACGACGATGAACAAGCGGAAGTTGATGTTGTTTACGAGGAAGAAGAAGAAGATGAGATATTGGTTGGTCAAATGGTGAACGATGACATTGTCGACCACGAGCAAGAGTCGTTACCTGCTAGTCATGTTTATCGTCCACCTTAACACACATCATAACCTTGAGCTTGGGTGCAGATGAACCATCGTCAGATATATTTCACAATCCCTATATGCAAATACTAGGATCATTAAAAGAGGGAGACATATTTTGCAGAAAAGAAGACTGTGTCAGGGCTATTAAAAATTGTCACATGGAATTATCACCTGATTATAGGGTCGATATAACTAATGTGACGAGGTACAAGATCTTATGTCGTTCAATTCATAAATATCATAACATTCAGTTACAACATAAAAACAACAACTAAACAGTAATTTAGACAACAATTTAAACAACAATTAAACAACAAAACAAATAAATACAATGACTAAACACCATATATATGCAATTACAATCATCATGTGAACATCTCTTCCAGTTTTAATATTGTCCTAAAAATGAATTTCTCCATTTTAGTTGAACGTGGTAACCAACCTTTGAATTCTTCTAACCTTTTCATCCTCTGCAATGTCTCCATCTAACCAACAAATCAAACTCCTGTTAAGATGTTTGAATGTCTCTGTATTCAAGAGTCGGATCTTCATCGGAGAATTTATTGCTAAATAAATTAAATTGGCATTTCTCTTGTGAATATAAAGACATTTTGGAAAAAAGTGGAAAGATATAGTAAAAAATGTGTGAAAAATGATTGGGAGGGGATGTTGTATTTATAGAAGTTGAAAATAAAGGAGTAGCCACATGCAGTGGCGCATGCTCCTAGTGGATGCATGCATGCCTCACATGCAGTGACGACAGGTATATGCATGCACCATTCATCATGGCGTTTATGTGTAACTAATTAAAGCATGCGCCATAAGGATTGACACCTCCTCTTGTCGTCCAACTGAAATATAGTTAGTTTGGTAAATAAATTAAAAATGTGATTATTTTAATATATAATTTAAAATATATAATTAATTAAAAAAAATCGAAATAAAATGTTCAAATTAATTAATTAATTGTTAAAGTATTATAGACAAAAGGAAACCTAAAGCATTCACATCTATTATATTTAAATGACTTACTCAATATTTTATATTATATTTTTTTATTTAAATAATAATTATATATTTTTAAAATTTTATACAATTTATCAAAAATTTCAATATATGTGTGACTAAACTAGGAGTGTTCATTAGTTCGGACAAATCTGAATTAAACTGAAATTCAAACTAAATTATGATGTTTGGGTTGAGCATTTTATTAGTTCAGTCAAAAACCGAACCAAATCTATAAAATCTGATGTTAATTGGTTTGGACAATAAAATTTTAAAATTCTACCCGCGAATTCGTCTATCCAAACCAACCATAATTTATAATTTATATACTTTATATTATTATTATTATCATAGAAATTAGAAAAAGATACTCAACTTCAACAATAAAAAATAAAATATCATTTGTAACATTCACAGCCTATTTGGAGAAAGAAAAAAGTTATGAATTTTATATTATTACGAAAAATAAGTTGATATAAATAGATATTTTTTAAAAATATTTTTGCACATTTATTTTTAATGTATTAGATCAATCCAACCTAAATCAACATGTTGTTTTTTTATTTGGTTCGGTTTAAGATTTATCAAAAAAAAATGTAAACTCAATTCAAATTAATCTATATATTTTTTATAAGTTCAAATATTAAATTCTCTCAAAATCGGATTAAACCAGCTCACAAGCATCCCTAAACAATTATAAATTTTTGATAAATTTAAATATTAAATTCTCTCAAAATCGGACTAAACCAGCTCACAAACACCCCTTGACTTAAAAGTATAATTAATTTAGGCATTTAATTAATAGGAAGAAACATTCCCAAATTAAAGAATGTCAGTGTGTGTAAATGAGAGAACACTTTTTCCTTCAAATATGTATTGGGTCTGCCATAAAATGTTTAAAAACTATATACAGACTTTAACATTTTCACATATAATATACTCTTATTATTAAAAAATAAAATATTGAAAAAGTAAAAAATAAATAATAATTTTAAGACAAGGACACTACATTGCCATATCAATGTTTAATACATTAAATATGTGAATCATATTATTATATATCTAATATTAAATTTATTCAAATATAACGTTTTGATTTTTTTCTAAAATAATTTCTATAATGTAATATAATTTGGTATAAACAAAAATTATAAGATAATTTCATAATATTTTCAAAAATTTAATTTAAATAGTTATTTTAAAAGGTTATTTTAAATATTCTGACACTTGAATACAACAACACACCAATAATTAATTACTGCTAGATGTGTGAACAGAGCACCAAATATCATGCGCCTATATCTGCATTGAACGACAAATTAAATTTATTTGGTTAGGTCATGCCAACTTTATTTAATCCTGTTAGAAAGCTAAGAAGAAGAAAAAACTTACATCAATTTTTCAAAACACAAGTGCCAAAACAATTTAAAACTGTAAGATCCTTGATTTTTTTTATAAAAAAAAAATCTCATTCAAGTAATTAAGGTTTGGTTATCTCCTATAGAGGTTATGCACAGAGTAAGGTTCAGGGCCCTAGTCCTAGCCCTAGCCCTAGCCCTAGGCTAATGCATGATGTAGGTGGTAGATACTTTAGGCAAGCCACACAGGCATGATTCATGATACATATACTTTGTTTCATGAATGATTCCATGGTTAGAGATATGTTTGATTTAGGGTTACATAGATCTAGATAAGCTACACTGAGCATCTTTGTATTTTCTACTTAAATTCAAGCATAAAACTGTCTCGATCATTAATGGGCCTGTCACACAGCATAAATAGGAATGTGGTGACAAAATTTAAAAACAAAGAGTTAACAATATAAAATGAAATATAACAAATTAATAACATGGGTCCTACCTCCTTAACAAAACTTCATTCAATTTCATATTCTGAAAACTCATTCATTACCACCCACGAAATCTATCACCAAAACATTACTGCGTTTTCACCTAATGCCAAAATCTCTCTCTTTTTCTAACCCTTATTTTTCTTCCTAGTAATGTTTTAATCATTTTACAATTTAAAATCGCATCCATTTTATTTTCGGCAACCTAAAACAGTGACACAAAGATTCAAAATCGTGACTAAGGATACTTCTTATACAATATTTATACTCCTCAATCTACTAATGCATCTTTTGTGATAGATTCTTACACTTAAAACAAACAATATATTGTAACATACGGACATACACATCCTATTTAAGTTTATTCTGCAAAAGCACAAATAGAAAAACAGGACGAAACAAACATAACTGAAAGTGTAAATCTCAATGTTTGATTCAACAAACATAACTGAAAGTGTAAATCTCAAAATTTGATTTGTTATGCAAAAATAATTATTAAGTGGGACAGATTTGCGAGCACTATATTTCAAAAATATAAAAAATTTAAAAATTTACAGTTATATTCGAGTCTATGAAATTGTAAAAATATAAAATTGAATAATACTTCTTCTGTTTTTTATTATTACCTTCGTTCCTTTTTAATTGTCATTTTCTTTTTTACTTTTTACGTTTACTAAAAATCTAATAATTGTTGTTATTTTTTGAACTATAATTTTTCTTTTGTCTATAGTATTCTAAATTTTAATTTTTTTTAATATATCTTTTTCTATCTAATAATTGTTGTTATTTGACTTTTATATATATTAAAAATACAATAATTATGATATTGAAAATAAAAATTATGAAAATTTTTATAAAATTATCTTTTATTAATGTTATTAGAATGACAAATTTACACAATTAAAATAAATAGAATAATAAATATTTAAAAATATAATAAAAAAATAATATTAATAATTTATTAATATTATAAAACTCACTTATATTATCATACAAAATACTTGTTTAGAGCGACTTATAATAAAAAAAACAGAAGTAATATAAACATATTTGAGGATATAAAATCTTAATTTTTGGTAAATAGAATGCAGATAAAACGTACACAGAGCCACTTCTAATTTTAGTTATCAAAATGATGTTTATTTTGTCTTTAGCTAGGTACATTGGTTAGGGTTTCTTGGTAATTGTGTAGCATTCAGAACGGAACAGATGTTGGAAGCAAAAGTGAGTCCCACATGTTTGATTCTGTGTTAGATTTCTATGTCCCATTCTAGATGTTATGGTCCCATTTCATTTCCATTTGACCTTTGGATCCTAAATTCGGTGCAAATTTTGTTTCATGTATATTAACTTTCATGCATGTGTTTGTCGGAAAACGTTAATGTAATACAAAACCCTTTTCATGAGAGACATGATAACTATTTGCAATATTGCACTACTTTAGTTAGCACTATTTGGACTCTCATGTTAATTTTATCAACTTTTTTTTCCTTCAAATAGTTAACTTTATCACAACTTGCGTTTAAACGGACACTCTGTCTTCGTTTGTCCGTTTTTTTAAATTGACACACATTAAAATATAATTAGATATTTTTTAATTTTATTTTATTTTTAATATAATTTTTAATATAAATTTTGTGATATATTTCCTTCATGTGTATTTATATGTTTTTCTAAAAATGTACATGCAATAAATTATATAATATCTTTCTTTTTCTTTTTAATTTTTGTTTTAAATTAAATAAATTGAAAACTTAACTCTCGAATTAGTAAGTATGACCTCTCTCAACAAAAAAATTAATATGTAAGAATTATTGAAAACCATGTAGAATAACTAATCTACATAACACAATAAATAAAAATAAATCACGAATATTTTATTTTATGGGAATGTAAGTGGCTGAATAAAGCTACAACTTTTTATTTTACAAATAAAGAGAAATAATTTTTTTGTGTTATGTTGAATGGCATGAATTATATTAAAAATAAAAATAACAAATGAATAACAAAATTAGGATTACAAACAAATAGTTAAAAATTAAAAGAAGAAAAAAATTTTGATTTTGAATAAAGATGCTAAAATTATCATTATAAATAATATAAATTATATTTTATACTCAGAATTATGATCACAATCTATATACACCAAAAGTGCATTAATGTACATGTTAACTATAGAATGAATGCAAAGAGGCAAGTAATAATATGAAATCATTTTTAATAAAATGGTTGTACATGATAAAGAAAAAATAATAAAACATAATAAGTAAGAAATTACATCAAAAAAAATAAAACTAAAATAAGGATATACTTTGATTGTAAAGACAAACTTCAAGATAGATAATGGTATGAAGAATACATATTAATATTAATTATATGTAGTGTGAATGAGTACAAATATTTTCTATCTATAATTCACCCATACAACATGACACTATATTTCACTCATTCAAAACGACAGTTAATGAAATAAAGACTACAGTTTAATATGTACACATTTACTGTTGTTCCAAATGAATGAGTATACCAGAGAGAATCTGCAAAAATTAAAACATAATTGATGGCTGACAGTCATATAATTAAAAACAGCATTTAGGAGAAACTGATAATGAATAACAAATTAACAACACATAAAATACACACAGATACATCTGAATTTTTTATTTGGATGTCTCATAATTCTTACTTTCCACTTAGCAAATTTGTTGTTTATACTACATGATTTACCCATAAAGATAATGATAATCACACACACATAAACACAACTCAAAGATTCAATAGTAAAAAGAGAGATAACTTAGAATATAAAGATTCAAAGTTGATGTGAAAGAGAAATTTGTAGTAATTACCAAAGAGAGAGAGAGAGATGATTTACAAGTGAAAGAGAGAATTTGGCAAGAAGTTACCGATAATTAAGGAAGAAAAATAGAAAATGTAGAAATTTTAAATTGGGAAATGAGTGATTATTATTTAATGGGTGTATTTGGTAGTTTTAAAAATAACAATTAAAGGATATAATAGGTAAAAAAAAAATAGGCTACACCAAACCATTATTTTTCCTCTCTATATTATTATAGATTAAAATAAATTAGTAATTATAAAAAAAATTGGGGATTTTGTAAACACGAATATTATTATAACATTTTTCAAGATATTTATAATAAAAGAATTCACATTAAGATACTTAATTAAAATTTAAATTGTTTTTATATCTTTCAATAAAATATATTTAAAAAATATAAAAATTTAAACTTTTTTATTTTTGTTTATAACGCAAAAAGACAAAATATTTTACAACGAATTCTTTTTAAAATATTTTGAATACTTTAATGTGAATTGTACAAACATATTAAATTTATTTTTATGTAAATCACAAGAAATATATTGATTCAGATTCAATTGATAACATGTATGCTTGTAGTTGATATATATAATTTTAGAAATACAACATTTCAAAATATTATTTGGTGTCTCTGTTATATGTTGATTTTTTTAAATTTACGCAGACGTGGGTGATTCGACAAGTAATTCTGATACATCTTTTATTGCAACCTCTATTAATACAAAAATTAAAAGAAAATCTAGATGTGTCACTATGTTTACCAAAGTTAAAAATAACCCACAAAAATGGTGTTCGCCCCCTGGTTAATTTTGATCTGAGAATCGAAAAAGGCTTGTGGTGAAAATGCTGATGATTTTAAGGGTCATGTAACATTACGAGGTAGAAGGAAACTCTGAATATTTTCATAGATAATTGATATGAGGTTGACAATGAATTGAAAGATAGCATATGAACCGATATTATGATATTCTATATGATTTTTTTTATTTGTTTTACAAGTATATATGACCTTTTTTTTTTAGTTTAATACTAATATCAACTCTATTACGTAAATGTAGGAAGTGTTTATTGTTTCAGAGGATAGTATATTGAAAAATAAATGGCTTGTATATGCTGGTGAGAGTTGGAGGGGCTTTAAAACGCACTTGATAGATGAATATATTAAACATCCAAAAACATAACGTAGCACCTCCATATGTGAAGTATTCATTTTATTGATAAGAAAGTTTGGGAGGATTTTGTAAAGTCTCACACCACTCCTAAATTCTAGGCTAAGAGGAAAAAAGGAAAGGAGAATAGAAGTAGAAATATCACTCCACGTAGATTATCTCGTGGAGTATAAGATAAACATGAACATAGAATGATTAATGAAAAAAGAAAATAAAGGGAATTAGAGTTGAAAGATCCTTCTAGAAGTCTTGATCACAATCCATCTCCACCATCATGCCATGAGAAATGGAAGAGGACACATAAAATATCAGATGACTCGTTCACATTAGAGGCTACACACGAAGTTGCCGAAAAGATTGTGAACAAATAATTTTTTCAACATTACTTATTTTAGTTAAGTCAAATTTAGTTAATTCAATGTGTTGTAGGATGTACTGGTTGAACAAGTCAAAGTTGGTAGCTTTGTTCCACAAGATTGTCATGACAACTTGATAGAAGTAGTTGAAACTGAGGAGCATGTTAGACGTGTTCGTGGTCTTGGAAGTGGCATCAACTTGAAGTTACATTTTGGGCAATCACAATCAATTAACAAACTAAATTTTAGGAGATAAATTGGAGAGGTAGTTGCTGAAAAGATATGAGAGGTATTAGAACAGGAGCGGGAGAAGTGGAATCAGGAGGAGCGGGAGAAACAAAATCAGGAGGAACAGGAAGAGCGATAGAGGATGTTGTATGAGGAGTGAGAGAGGATGTTGTAGGAGGTGCGACAAGAGCGAGAGAGGTTGGTTGAGGTTGACCGAGAGAAGTGTATCTGCGATGTAATTGAGGTATAAGTATAATTTAAAATAGTTGTGTTGTATGTTGTTGTTATTGTTTGTGTATATTTAATTTTTATATTGTATTTGGTTTTTTTTATGATGCAAAAGTTGAAATCGATGGGTGTACTCAATCACTCAAATCCATAGTAGTTGGACATGTCTGAGAAAACAATTGAGAAATTTTTAATAGGTAGTGCAAGTATGAAAGATAGTTGTTATGTCTCATATCACAATATTAAAATCACACCACCTCAACTAGATAAAATTTAGAGACTATCTAGTATGATAGGAAAGATTCCAAAATTATCCACGTTTGAATTAAAACATCAATCACAACAACCTTTTTATGTTTCATAAGAGTTGTCTTGTAAAATGTTTTAAGGGAGATGATTGGTCGGATATGCCTGTAATACAATTGTGGTGCTATAAGTATAATTTTTATGATGATTTCAAATTATATTCATTGTTCTCATACTTTAACATAATGTTTTGAAATTTGCATTAACTTTTAATTAGGGTCCTACATGAGATGTGTGTTGAAAGGAAATTGAAAAAGTATTGTTTCATATATCCACTGAACATTCAATTTCGAGATAACGCAGAAAATACTTTCAAGATGCAGATACAAAATTAGTTGGCTAAGGAGAATAAAGAATGTTACATGGAACCGTTTATCCATAAGTAAGTAAATATTTTAATTTATGTTTTAATTTATAAATCAATTTTATACACATTATTAATTATTTTGAGTGTTTATGTGGGAAACATTGACAACTAATTATTTTATGTTCGAAGAAAAGTATTGTAGTTATGATATGCTCCTTACACTATCATCTTGATGAAGATATGCAAAGATTTTGAGCGGGTAAATGATATTATTTGTAGTACTCAAATTTTACCTTTAGTTTTGAATAGTTTTTATTCATGTTTAATTTTTACCGACGTGTAAAAATATGGAAGGATACAATTTTGTGAAACGGAATATACTTGGTGAAAAGCCAAAGTTCATAAGTTCCCGTGTAAATATTACATGTGTTTTTTGACATTCTTTTATTTTCGCTAATGTATTACTTGTGCTATGTGTGTATTAATTAGTAACTATATAAAAATTATTTTTAGTCATAAAAACAATTCAACAACTTTAAACGTGGATACTATATTATGAAACATATATTTAATATTGCCTGTAAAGGCATTATCAATTTATAGACTAAAATATTAACTATACATAAACATCTAATTTATGTATATTTGTTAAATTGCGATGATGTGTTTTTTTTTTTTGAGGTGATATATTCCATCGTATAAATAGACATTTTGAAGTGGCTTTTAGCATTGTAAGGGATTAAAACTCTTTAACAAAATTTAATTTTTCTTTAATTTTTCTTGTAGTGTAAAAAATACCATATCACCTTTGGTTATTGACACTACTTTTCCGTCCCTTGAAAAAAAATGGATGGCAATATCTATGAAATGAACCATAAACCATTAAATAACTATTGTGTTTAATCTAATCATAAACAATTTTAACCCAACATATCAATCACTGGCCAAATAAAAATGGGTAGAATTATTTATGTTTTAGCAGCACCATATGATGGTGTTAATATTAAAGAAACAATAACATTCCATTACGAATGCCAAAACCACAAGATATTTGAGCACCATGTATTTATCCTTGAACTACATTTATGGAGAATATAAATAAAAATGTTGACAATTCAATTCGTCAAATAAGGCATAATATTGGGGAAATCATGTAAAGAATGTTATAGAAAGAGTTTTGAATATACATGATTTTAATGTTGGATATGCAAATACATGATTTAGAAACTCTTTTTCATAAATAATTTTCTTAAAAGGAGAAACCAAAGTTAATTCTAGAAAATAGTCAAGCCGGTAAAAAATTAAACTTTGAAAAAGAAAAAAAAAATGAAGAAAAAAGTGTTTCTTTCTAAAAGTTAAAGGCCTTTATTGGCCTTAATGAGTTAAAACATTGAATATTTTATCTTACTAGAATTTAGCCTGCCACCCCAAATTATATTTAGTATCTTTCAAATTTTTATAATTTTAAAATTATCTTTAAAAAAATTTGAAACAAGGTAAAGCTTTTTTACATTAGTGGAAATTTTATTTTTTATTGAAAATTTTGATTAAAAAATAGGAAGAATATTAGAAATTTCAAAATTTTTAGTATTGTCGAAATTTTTGATAGGGATAAAATTTCAAAATTTTTGAATTTTTTTTACACTACCGAAAATTTTGAAATTTTTAATACTGTACTAGAAATTTTGAAATATCCGGTATTATAAAAAAAATTCTTTTATTTTCAAAAATTTCAATTAAAAAAAATGAAAACTTCAAAAAATTTCAGTATATATCACAAAATTTCCAATATACTACTCTAAATTTTATAATTTTTAAAAAAATTTAAAATATAACAAAATAATTTCGTCATAATTGGAAGATTGTCAGATCTAAATAAGGAATATCGAGTTAAATCCTCCCGAAAGTGTCCAAAACTTAGGCCTATGTATTCAAATATTTAATTTTTTTAGTGTTCTATCATCGATCAAATGTTAATTTTCAAGTGCTTTTGGTATTAGTAACAATGACCAAATTTTGGCATGTTGTTTAAAGATCAACGAATCTTTCTAAGTGAATGTCATAAAATTCCTTCCCATGAGTAGGTAAAAAGAAAAAAAAATGTAAAATGCATAATACTTTTTGATCATTACACTAATTTGTATATACATTTCACACAACTACAAAATATATTTTTTGTAAAATGATATTATTACAGTTGTTCTGTTAACCGTAGTAATAATTTATTTTTAAACATCCATGTGAAAGTAGTCATGGAGTGGCAAAGAGCAAAATAGAATGGGTTCATACATTATTTCAAGGTGGGATACGTTTCCTATGGGAAGAAGGTTGAGTTCTGAGGAGGTGGTAAAGCTTTCATCTGTTTTTTTTTTTTTTGAAATTTCAAATAGGATTAAGGCTTCTGATATTTTTGAGCTATTCGGTTGTATCGGGGACGTTGTGGAAGTAGTCATCCCTTTGAAAAGGAACAGGTTAGACAAAATGTTTAGTTTTGCAAGATTCAAGAATGTTTCGGATGCAAGTGAAATTCTGGTATACAGATCTCAGATGTCCTAAGAGATGTCAAGACATTAATCTCTGCTTAAATAAACAAGGACAGAACAAGAACATTCTGATATCTCAAAGTCATAACAGTGTCATGATAGATGTTTCAACATCTGTTTGAACATATATTTGAGAGTATAAGAATAATTGAAATATACAATAGAATGATAAATAACACCAAGATATGATGACCCAGATCGATGTACAACAACACCTACATCTGGGGGCTACCAAGTCAAGAATGAATTCACTATTAGCAGTATTAATTCAAAGCTAAACAACCTCCGGTTTACAACTCCTCGCTTAATCCCTACCCAGTGCAACTTCTACCTAAAAACCCATCTAGATAAGAGAAAATCATCTCGATTCCTAAATCACATCAGTGATATCTAACTGTCATAACCTCCGGTGGTTGTATCAAATTGTTCAATTAAAAGACACTCCTTTCAATACAATATTCATTCAATATACATGACTAACACTAATCCAAGAACAATATACAATTCATTACCTACAAGTTTTTGAATATGAAAACTATGTCTACCACAATGTATAAAACCTGATACAAAGGGTGACTTACAATACAAGAAAGCTACATGACTCTCAAAACCCTAAACCTTTATTTTTACTTTACAAAAGTCTTAACAAGGATTCCTATTTTGCTCTAGGTCTTGGTCTTCCTTTTATAATCTTTGGCAGTCCATGGGCTTCGAAATCTCTGTCCAATTATTCCTTGATCCATCTTCTGATTGCACCTTAAATCTTGGAACAGATCTGTAATAAACCTGGTGTATCATACCAAGATGTCGAGTTCTCAAGATAGGACATCTTGTCTGACATGTTGTTCTTTACAAATTACTTCATGTTAGAACATCTTGTTCAACATCATGTTTTGCCAAAATTTGGTCAAATCTTAGAGCCTTCAATCTCCCCCTTTTGACAAATTTTGGCTAAAAATCCTTTTGCACAATAAAACCAAGAAATAAAGGAGTAGAAGGAGTAGAAAGTCCTGAAGTCATTTCAGTCAGCCTATGATGAGTTTAGCAAAAAAAATAATGTGACTCTTGGAAGCTTTCATGCTTCCTGTACAAGATACACCACCTGTTGTACGACATGTACCCTGAACCCTGGTGTACATGAGGAAGAAGATGCAAGACACTCCCCCTCAAAACCAGTCTCAAATTACCACTCTCCATTATCTAGTTCAGGGTATAGAGAACCATACTCTAGTTCTGGATAACTCATAACACATGTCACAACTGTGTTCATAACTCAGATCACAAGACACAAAAAAGAAGACTCAGAACAAAAGGAACTGAGACACAGACAGGATGTTAGAGCATCCTATCCAACATCCTTGCAAAACAACTACAAGAACAGACTCAGACCACACAATGAGATCAGTCATGTATTGCAAGGAATAACACACAACTGAGATAGACACACAACCTATCTCCCTCTTTTTAGCCAAAAATTGACAAAGATGTCCAAAACAGTTCCATACCCAAATAGTACTCACCCAAACCAAGACAAAAGCCATAAATACTCGACACAGACAAAGAAACACAACCTGAAGCGTAAATGTGTTAACAAGATCATTGTTAAAGGTGATGCTAATTTATTTCTTATTCAAGATTCGAAATTAGCTCTGATTGATGATGGTATTGTGAAGAATATTTGGTGCAAGGAGAAGATTGGTTGGTCTTTTGCCAACTCTGATGGACAATCTGGAGGTTTGATCATTATGTGGAAGGAAGGAAAATTTGATGTGCTCCATGTAACACCCACTTCCCAAAATTAAATGAAATACAAATATTTCAATTAAACATCAGATTTTCCTTTCAAAAGTGGGATATCACATCCAAATAATTCAACATACTCATCATTAGATGGTTTTCAAAATAAAACAGCGGAAATTATCCTTAGTCAACAATCACGGCCATCCGCCAAATCACACAAAAACATTCATTAAAAGGTTCACCAAACTTGATTCGTCACATGAAATAAAACAATTCAACATAAAGCAATTAAATGCCCAAGTCTCGTGTTACGTATCAGAGCATCCTACGACTCGACTCGCACACCACTATCCAAGCTAGCTAAGTACCTGGATTGTTTGTACCTACTAAGAAGCACAGACCACAACAACAACAACAAAGGGGTGAGAAAACATGATCAAAATTATCGGTAATACAGTACATGAAATAAAGGTAGTCATCATATCATTCATCACCCAACATTCATCAAACACGACCTACTGTCCAACATTAACACAACACACCATAATGCAATTATGCAACCCAACACCATGCATGAGGTACCGACTCATTGGTTCATTCAATCGAACCTCAGATAGATCACATACACCCATCCTTGGCCATGATCTATCCCCACCATTCTCCGCAATAGAGTACGGATGAATCACATACGCTCCTCTTGAGCAATGATTCTATCCCACCAAAACACCATGATATGCATAACACCAAATGCACAACAAATAAACTCAAGCACACAAGGTGCACACGATCCTCTGATCACATCACCATACAATATATACATATTACACACAAATTTGATCATTTCAATATCCTAACATAAACCATTGCATAATCAAATCAAATCATACACATCAATGTACAACAACTAAACCCAAGCACACTAAGCGCACACGATCCCCTGATCACATTACCATACATCATACATATGTATTGTTCATCAATTAATCATTTTAATTAAAGTCACACGATCCTCCTGATCACATCACTATACCTCATACATATATCACACCACCAATTTCATTATTTCAATTAATATTCAATACTACACAATTTCCCCTTTTAGCACCAAGTAAATAATCGATAAATCGTCTTAATTAATCCATGTTTTAGTTATGTTTCAATTAAACAATGACTCCCTAACATATTGGATATAAAAATATTTGGCAACTAATATATTATCTATACTATGTTATAGATCTACTCATTAGCTTTCCAACGCTTCGAACGGGGACTAAAATCGACTTACGGATTAAAAGTTATGGCCAAAATCGTCGGAACAGAAATTTCCAATTTTCAGCTTTTATACAGCATGCAATCGATTGCTGTAATAGTGAAATCGATTGCTTGACCCAATTTTTCACATTTTAGCCTCTGTTTTGTTGTGCAATCGATTGTTGTACTAGTGCAATCGATTGCTTACTGTATGTTTTCGAAAAATTATGCAGAAAATGGTATTTTTCACCAACCCTTCCCTCTTTGCTACCACAATCAATCCCCACATGTTAGGGTATTCACCAAACTCGAAAATCCACTAAATCATAAGTATTTTATGGGTTTTCTTCCTACATAAACTTCTACTCATTCACCATTAATCCGCAATTTCAAATCTAGGGTTTCCCTACACAACTTCTACCCATTCTTACTACCACTATTATACACCATTCTAATTGTTTGTTCTGGATTTTCTCTCCAAAACCACTACTCAGGTTCATCACTAGAATCACAGGAGTTACACAGTACCTCACACTAAACTTACAACATATGCACCAATTTCATACAACATATGCCCAATCCATCAATGGCAGCAACAATCATCAACACATCAAGATATAAATCATAATCATAGAATCCCTACGGGGTTAAGGAATCCCCTATACCCAATTCATGTAATATACCAATCCCAATCAGTTTCTTCCCCCTTACCTCAATTAATTGCTCAGATTGTTGAGGAATCTTGAAGAATTTGACAGCCCTATCCTTCCTCTCTTCCTCCTTGCTCTTCCTCTTTACTCTTTCTCCCAAATTGGTTTATCGTGTTCTCCTTCTTTTCTTCTCCAAAAATCCCCTTTTATTACTTATTCCATTAATAATAATAATAATAATAATAATAATAATAATAATAATAATAATAATAATAATAATAATAATAATAATAATAATAATAATAATAATAATAATAATAATACAAACACAATATTACTATTATTTATTAAATTATTATCATTATTCATTATATTATATTAATATTAACTCCATGGCTTATTAAAATAATCCTTATCAATTAAGGACACCCACCAACGCGCTTAGACACACTCCCCACACAAGGACACACCAAAAAGACTAAATAATTAAAATGGGTGTTACAACTCTCCCCCACTTTAATTATTTTCTTCCTCGAAAATTACCTGATGGAAACAATTCCGGATACGCTTCCCGCATCTTGCTTTCCAATTCCCATGTCACACTACCTCCTGCAGCACCTTCCCAAGCCACTTTCATCAAGGACATCTCCTTCTCTCGGAGTTGTTTCTCGTTCAACAATTCGCACTAGAAGTGCCTCACCAATCAAATTATTTCTCACTTACACACCATCCATTTGAATCAATGTACTTCCTCGACTTAAACACATGAACACATCATGCAATTTCCACAAGCGACAGCGGTAAAATAGTCTAACATGCTATTTTCCCCACGCTTCCGCTGCGCCACTCTGATACAGACAATCCAAACACAGTGTGTGCTTCCGAGACTTCAAAGCTCGACCAACCCCAAGTTACCATCGTAACTCTCAACACACGTCTTTTCTTGGATCCTTTTTTATCTTTCAGTCGCCTCTTGCACCATCTCCGATCCGAGTACAACATTCTCGCCGGACACACATCCGCACAAGGAGTCCTACACCTCCTACCATACAAAGCCTCATACAATGTCTTTCCGATACTAGAATGATAGCGGTAGTTGTAGGTAAACTCAATCAACGACAATTAACTACCCCTGATCCATCATGATCCAACACACAAGCTCTCACCAAATCCTCTACATACTGGATAATTCTCTCTATCTGACTATCCGTCCACGGATGCTAGACAGAGTTCAACTTTGATATGGCACTTAAAGCGTCTGCAACTCTCCTAAAATCTCATCGAAAACTCAGATTCCCATCTAACACAATATTCGACGGTATCTCACACTACTTCGCAACTTCCTCACTATACACCTTAGCTACGTCCAGCATAGAATGATTCATCCTCATTGGTAAGAAATGAGTTAATCTTTTCCATCCATTCTTAACCACTCAAATTGAATCATATCCCTTCAAATTATTCAGAAAACCCGACACCAAATCCATGGGAACACTATTATATTCCACTCAGAAATATTCAATAGTTGCATCAGGCCCAACAGTCCCCGTTGTTCAAACTTTGACTTTCCACAAGTCTAATCAGCATACACAACCTCAACCATCTCTCTTTCCACCTATGGCCACCAAAACAATTTCCTCAAATCCGGTTTACATCTTCATAGCACCAGGATGGATACTCCATCTACCTCAATACTCTTATTCCACTCAATAATATTTAGAACACAAACTCTATCACGACATCTCATGATACCATTTCCATTAATCCAGAAATCAGCCCTTCGACTTTTAATTCATCAAATTCGACCAATCTGCCAACTCGATTCAGATTTATGCCCTTCTCTAATCTCATCAATAATACCATTAGTAAGGTCCAACATACTAAGCTTAACTCCACAAGAAGTCTCTTCACAGACCAAACTCATATCTCGAATCTACTTAATCAGTTCTAACTCCTTTACCATCATCATCGGTATATACCCAAAAAATTTCCAACTCGATGCATCAGCTACCACGTTGTCTCGCCCGAATAGAAATTCAACCCAAAACCATACTCCTCTAGAAGTCCCAATTATTTCCTCTGTCTTAAATTCAACTCTTTCAAATCAAACAAATACCTTAAGCTCTTAAAATCACCAACCATCTCACATCTCAACTAAACAATTGAGGCCTCCACACTCCGGCACAACACACGACAACAACCCACTCTAAATCACCTGTCAGATAATTCCTCTTACGTACTTTAAGTTGCCTCAAAGCATAACTAACACTCGCTGATATTGCACTTAATATATCTCCCAATAATATTAACAAAGCATCACAAAACACAACAAATAGTTTCATCGGATACGGAAAAACCAACACACGAACTCTTTGAACTTTCTTCACAGAGGCATATCACCGCTTCTTCTCCAACACCGATAACTCAAGTTCCCGATGCTCAACATAATCCTCTATACTCTTCGAATATATCAGAATAACATCCGTTAACACAACCATTGCCTCGCTCAATTAAGTATGGAAAATCCCATGCCAACGGACACTCAAATTTGTGAGTTATGGCAGAAACACAAACTGCACCTTCCGCACTCACCACAACATCAAAACACATTCCATCAATAAATATCTTAATCCCATTTCACTATGTCGCCATCACATAGAGCATTGTAATAACTTTCCATGCTTCGAACTGTGCGTCATTCCAAGTTACGGTCCTCCTGTTACGTCAAAAATACAAAAATAACATTTTCGCCCTTAAAAGGCCATTCAACGCATCTTCAACTCTTGAAATGTTTACAGGTCTAATTATATCATTATCGTATTCCACATCTTACTTTCTTTAATAATCACCAGAAGTCACTATCCACCCTTTACCTACTCGACCTCACAATCTGTCGTCGTAGCATACACACCAGACACAAGTCTCCAACTACTCACTCAATTTAATTCCTTGACCATCCAAACAGACGCACAATATAAAGCTCTCAACATCGGCTAGTTTCCGCAACTAAGTCGATCACAACTCCACTTCACGTTCTGACTGTATATTACTGTCTTGTCCGGATAGCTTTTAGACGACCACACTTAATCGGCAACCCGTCAACTTCTCTACTTTCAGCAACACTCAAAATTCCCCTCAAAATTAAACATCTCAACATTGTCCTGCACCGACTCGCCAAAACAAATCTTAAGCATTTGGCTTAACTCCAAACAATTCACTGTACACACCATTTAAGCTCGCAAGACACATTTATTCCCTCCAACATGATCCCGTCAAACTATAATAGCGTTTAACAACACACTGAGCCATCACTCCACACTTGAAGCATCTTGGATAAGCAAAAATTTCTCCCCCACTTATTTCAATCCCACTCCTGCAGTCTCCAGTCTCTGGCGACTGTTGTCCCACCAAGCCTCAGTTTCGCCTTTCATCATGTGAGTACCAAACTTCACTTTTTGCTCATCACTACAACCCATTGTCCTGAAAATTTTCTCAATTGCCTTCAGCCACTTCTGTGAAGCTTCAGGATCCAGAATTCCTCCTTCAAATGTCGGTGGCTTGTTACTCCAAAATTGTGCCAAATCGCTAAATTGCGCACCTGCGGCTTGGTTCTAATTAGCAACCATTTGCGCCATCGCTTGCATAGCAGCAGCCAAAGCAGCATCATTCATTTTGGCCATACCGCTTAACAAAACAACACCAGGTTAAAAGGTACATAATCTCTATCCTAAGGACATACTCAACTACTACACTGGCCGGACGGACGGACCTGCTCTGATACCAATTGTAACACCCCACTTCCCAAAATTAAATAAAATATAAATATTCCAATTAAACATCAGATTTTCCTCTCAAAAGTAGAATATCACATCCAAATAATTCAACATACTCATCATTAGATGGTTCTCAAAATAAAACAGCGGAAATTATCCTTAGTCAACATTCACAACCATCCGCCAAATCACACAAAAACATTCATTAAAAGGTTCAGCAAACTTGATACGTCACAGGAAATAAAACAATTCAACATAAAGCAATTAAATGCCCAAGTCCCATGTTACGTATCAGAGCATCCTACGACTCGACTCACACACCATTATCCAAGCTAGCTAAGTACCTGGATTGTCTGTACCTCCGAAGAAGCACAAACCACAACAACAACAACAACAAAGGGGTGAGAAAACATGATCAAAATTATTGGTAATACAGTACATGAAATAAAGGTAGTCATCATATCATTCATCACCCAATATTCATCAAACACGACCTACTGTCCAACATCAACACAACACACCATAATGCAATTATGCAACTCAACACCATGCATGCAGTACCGACTCATTGGTTCATTCAATCAAACCCCGGATAGATCACATACACCCATCCTTGGCCATGATCTATCCCCACCATTCTCCGCAATGGAGTACAGATGAATCACATACACTCCTCTTGAGCAATGATTCCATCCCACCAAAACACCATGATATGCATAACACCAAATGCACAATAAATGAACTCAAGCACACAAGGTGCACACGATCCTCTGATAACATCACCATACAATATATACATATTACACACCAATTTAATCATTTCAATATCCTAATATAAACCATTGCATAATCAAATCAAATCATACACATCAATGTACAACAACTAAACCCAAGCACACTAAGCGCACATGATCCCCTGATCACAACACCATACATCATGCATACGTATTGTTCATCAATTAATCATTTTAATTAAAGTCACACGATCCTCCTGATCACATCACCGTACCTCATACATATATCACACCACCAATTTCATTATTTCAATTAATATTCAATACTACACAGTTTCCCCTTTTAGCACCAAGTAAATAATCGATAAATCATCTTAATTAATCCATGTATTAGTTAAGATTTAATTAAACAATGACTCCCTAACATATTGGATATAAAAAT
The DNA here is from genome assembly GCA_963859935.3 of Lathyrus sativus. NCBI lineage: Eukaryota > Viridiplantae > Streptophyta > Magnoliopsida > Fabales > Fabaceae > Lathyrus > Lathyrus sativus. The sequence goes on from OZ012739.1 coordinate 523,008,624, forward strand.
ATTTGGCAACTAATTATATCATCTATACTATGTTATAGATCTACTCATTAGCTTTCCAACGCTTCGAACGGGGACTAAAACCGACTTACGGATTAAAAGTTATGGCCAAAATCGTCGGAACAGAAATTTCCAATTTTCAGCTTTTATACAGCATGCAATCGATTGCTCTAATAGTGCAATCGATTGCTTAACCCAATTTTTCACATTTTAGCCTCTGTTTTGCTGTGCAATCGATTGCTGTACTAGTGCAATCAATTGCTTACTGTATGTTTTCGAAAAATTATACAGAAAATGGTATTTTTCACCAACCCTTCCCTCTTTGCTACCACAATCAATCCCCACATGTTAGGGTATTCACCAAACTCGAAAATCCATTAAATCATGAGTATTCTATGGGTTTTCTTCCTACATAAACTTCTACTCATTCACCATTAATCCACAATTTTAAATCTAGGGTTTCCCTACACAACTTCTACCCATTCTTACTACCACTATTATACACCATTCTAATTGTTTGTTCTGAATTTTCTCTCCAGAACCACTACTCAGGTTCATCACCAGAATCACAGGAGTTACACAAAACCTCACACCAAACTTACAACATATGCACCAATTTCATACAACATATGCTCAATCCATCAATGGCAGCAACAATCATCAACACATCAAGATATAAATCATAATCATAGAATCCCTACGGGGTTAAGGAATCCCATCTACCCAATTCATGTAATATACCAATCCCAATCAGTTTCTTCCCCCTTACCTCGATTAATTGCTCAAATTGTTGAGGAATCTTGAAGAATTTGGCAGCCCTAGCCTTCCTCTCTTCCTCCTTGCTCTTCCTCTTTACTCTTTCTTCCAAATTGGTTTATCGTGTTCTCCTTCTTTTCTTCTCCCAAAATCCCCTTTTATTATCTATTCCATTAATAATAATAATAATAATAATAATAATAATAATAATAATAATAATAATAATAATAATAATAATAATAATACAAACACAATATTACTATTATTTATTAAATTATTATCATTATTTATTATATTATATTAATATTAACTCCATGGCTTATTAAAATAATCTTTATCAATTAAGGACACCCACCAACGCGCTTAGACACACTCCCCACACAAGGACACGCCAAAAAGACTAAATAATTAAAATGGGTGTTACACTCTACAACTTCAAAGGTTTTGGTTTTCTAGGCATCAAGTTGCGGTGGAAAGACTTGTTGGTTTATGGCATTAATGTTTATGCTCTGTGTCCGTTGGTTCTTAGAAGAAGAATATGGAAGGAATTGTTGGAAGTTTAGCAGAAGAATACGGATGGTGAATGGTGCATTTGTGGCGACTTCAACTCTACTGTGAATTTGAACGGAAGGAAGGGAAGTTTTACCGGAGTCAGAACTAAGGAGATGAAGGAGTTTTCTAGTTTTATTGTTGAAGCGAATTTAGTTGATCCTCTGCGTAAAGGGAAGCATTTCAGTTGGTTTAGTGGCGATGGCAAATATATGAGCAGGATTGATCGTTTTCTTTTATCCGACATTTTGATTAACATGTGGGGGTAGTTGGTCATCTTATAGGTGATTGGGATATTTGAGATCATTGTCCTATTTGGTTGGTTTCTAATAAAGCGGATTGGGGACCAGATCCGTTTAAAATGAACAACAGTTGGTTCGAGAACAAAGATTTCATCCCTTTCGTGGAGAGAGAATGGAGGAATCTTAAAGTTGATAGTATGAGTGATTTCGTGTTGAAGGAGAAGTTACAATTGCTGAAAGTCGCCTTACGTAATTGGAATGTCGAGATTTTTGGGAGGATTGATTTGAATATTAAAGAGAGTAGTAGGCATATAAATGAAGCAGATGATATCCTTGGTAGTTTCGAAGATAATCTGATAGATGATATTGCTTTGCACATAAGTGAAGTGGTTAATCAACTTTGGTTAGATATTAGAATCAAGGAGAATATGCTCTTACATAAATCCAGAACTAAGTGGGATCTTGAAGGAGATGTGAATAGTAAGTACTTCCATTGTGCCATGAGAGAAAGAAGACTTGGGAATGCTATTGGGATACTCAATACACTAGGCAGGCAGATTGAGGAAGTCGCTACGGTTAAAGAGAAAGTTGTTAGGTTCTTTGCTGAATCTTACAAGGAAACGAATTTTAACAGGCCCTCACCTGATGGCATTTCGTTTAGGATTCTGACTGCGGAAGATAGGGATCTTTCGGAAGTCAAGTTCTCAGAGGCTGAGATCAAAGATGCTTTTTGGGCGTGCAGAGGTTCTAAAAGTTCGGGTCCCGATGGATACAACTTTTTCTTTCTTAGAAAATGTTGGTCTTTTATTAAGGAAGATGTGTTCCAGTTCTTTAAAGTATTTCACGGCAATGTGATTCTTTCAAAGGCGATTACTTCCTCTTTTATCACTTTGATTCCCAATAAAGCTAATTTGTTGGGTCTTTATGATTACCGTCCAATTTGCTTAGTGAGATGTTTATAGAAAGCTCTTGTTAAAGTCTTAGCTGACAGGTTAAAAAGAGTTATTAGTTCCATCGTCTCTCCGTGTCAAACATCTTTCTTTCCCGGAAGAAATTTTTTAGATGGTGTCTTGGTTGCCCAATGAAACAGTGGACTTCGCGATTAAGGAAAAAAAGGGTTGTTTGCTTTTTAAAGTCGATATTGAAAAGGCTTATGATAAGGTGAGTTGGAATTTTCTTAGGTACTTGTTGAATAGGATGGGTTTTGGGGAAAAGTGGTTAAGGTGGATGGAGGCGACAACTTTTTCTAGTTTTTTTTTCGTTTCTGTTTGGTGAACGGTAGCCCGACCAAGGAATTAAAGGTGGAAAGGGTTTTGAGGCAAGGTGATCCGTTATCACCATTTTTGTTCATTTTAGTGGTAGAAGGTTTAACTGGTTTGGTTAGGAAATCGCTGTTAAACGGTGATTTTTCTAGTTTTCATATCAAAGAATGCATTGTAGACATTTTGCAATTTGCCGATGATACTCTTTTGGTTGGTGATGGAGTTGGAAGCATCTATTGGCATTGAAATCGATTTTTATAGGCTTCGAGGTTATTTCGGGGCTTAGAGTGAATTTCCTTAAGAGCAAGTTAATTAGTGTCAATATCAATATGAATTTCTTAAAAGTTGCGGAGAATTTTCTGTCTTGCAAGGTTGAAGATAAAGAATTTAGTTTTCTTAGTATACCTATCGGAATGAACCCTAGACGCATCGCTTCTTTGAAATTTCTTATTCGAAAAATGGAAGCTCGCATGTTCAATTGGGAATCTAGAGTTTTAAGTTTGGAGGGTCGTATTACGTTTCTGAAATCTATTTGGAGCAGCTTGCCCACATTCTTATTTTCATTTTACCCGACTCCGGTAAGTGTTTGCAAGGAAATTACAAGGTTGCAGAACAAGTTTTTGTGGGAGGGGTGTCAGACAGGAGAAAAATACATTGGGTTGGGTGGGAAAAGCTATGTTTACCGACTGATCATGGCGGTCTCGGTTTTAAAAGGGCGCAGGAATTTAATATTAGCTTACTGTTTAAGTGGCGTTTGAGGTTATTGGATCGTAATGGATCATTTTGGTTTTAAGTTCTGCAAGCAAGGTACAGTTTTAATACTGCTTTTGATTTATCATCAAAAGGTTATCCGTTTTTTTCTACTTAGTGGAGGGATCTCATTTCATTGGAGAAAAGACATAATAACGATGTTTTCAACGATAATGCGAAGTATAGGTTGGAAGATGGCAGTAAGATCTTGTTCTGGTACGATTGCTGGTTAGGAAGAGATTCTTTGAAAAATTATTTTCCTGAGTTATTTTCCATGTGTATTCTGTCTAATACAACGGTATCAGAAATGGGAACTTGGGTTCAGGATGATTAGTTTTGGGGCAACTGCGGTTTGTCTGATACAGTTGCAGGATATTTATTCTATTTTTTTTGTTCTCTACAGTTAGTTTCTCTAGAGCGTGATAAATCTGACACAGTGGTTTGGAAGAAAGACTTACACGACGAAGTCCGGTTAGAGAGTTCTGTGCACGGATTTTCTGTCTTAACCTGTTCAAGTTGGTGTGAAACTTTTTTTTTGTTAACTTATGGAAATTGTCGGTTCCGTATAGGTTCAAAGCGTTTGGGAGGAGATTAGTTTTGAACAAATTACCGTTGAAGGATTCGTTGATACATAGAGGCATTATCCCATATTCCCATCCGGTTTGCTTATTCTGCAACTTAGGATTTGAAAATTTACTGCATCTTTTCTTCTTGTGTGAGGTTTCTAAGAGGGTTTGGAGGGAAATGTGTTTTTGGGTTGGGGCTGATATTCCTTTGGTAGTAACAGATTCATATGAGCATTTCAGGTTGTGGTTTGATTTTTGTTATAGGAAGAAGGTGAGTAAGGGAAGGGAAGAAAGTATATGGTTGACTATTTGTTGGAGCATTTAAGGGTTAAGGAATGAAGTGGCTTTTAAAAACGAGAAATGCGTCGTAGCGGACCTTATTTGGAACATAAAATTATCGGTGTGGATGTGGGCGATGAATGGGAAGATTATTCATTCCAAGTGTAATTTTTTTATTTTTGCAAAGATCCTTTGCACTTTCTAGCTTAAGTTTCATTTGGTTTTTAATTTTCGTGTGTTCTTTCGGAGCTTTTTCTTCGGTTTTTTGTATCAGGGGTCGAGTACCCCTAATACTCATGTTAATTAAATTCTTACTTACAAAAAAAAATTTAAAAGATTTTTTTGCTATTTACTAAAAGATATTTCGCTATGAGCATTATTAGCAACTGTAATGAAATGTATCTAGAGTGTAAGGATTCAAATCCCAACACCAACAATTTTTTATTTTTTCTATTTTTTCTTATATTTATTCACAACTCATATTATCAACCATGGTGTAAGACGCTAACATTTTATCTAGGCTCTTATTATGAACCTTGATGAAAGGTATTATATATATATATATATATATATATATATATATATATATATATATATATATATATATATATATATATATATATATATATATATATATATATATATATATATATATATATATATATATATATATATATATATATATATATATATATATATATATATATATATATATATATATATATATATATATATATATATATATATATATATATATATATATATATATATATATATATATATATATATATATATATATATATATATATATATATATATATATATATATATATATATATATATATATGTGTGTGTGTGTGTGTGTGTGTGTGTGTGTGTGTGTGTGTGTGTGTGTGTGTGTGTGTGTGTGTTTCTCTCTATAAATATCTCACATTTTTTTAGTCACGGTAAAGAAAATGACATATTTTGGTCCATACAAAAATTTTAGTACTATTTTTTTTTTAAATTTGAAAACTATTTAATTACCCCTAAACTTTTAAATTTTTGAATAATTTTTTTAATACTTGTTCAGATTACTATAAATGTTTTTATTTACCAAATTATATAATTTTTTTAAATTAAATATGAATTTTTTAAATTTTAAAAGATAATGATAAAAGTAATGAAAATCTCGACTTATAAATCAAATTTTGAGTTCCTTTCTTTTCGAGAAACTTTTTATAACGTTTTAAACATATCTACAAAATAAATCATTCAAAAGTACACATTAGTTTTATAGGGATCAAAAACAAAATTTAGTAATTTTATAGGGACCAAAAACATATTTAATTTATATATATATATATATATATATATATATATATATATATATATATATATATATATATATATATATATATATATATATATATATATATATATATATATATATATATATATATATATATATATATATATATAAGCAAAGTTATCTCGCTTCAATACATAACATTTGTTTCTCTCAAAACAAAACTTTGACATTGTCTCTCACTCGCCTCTATTATATATCATAATCTTCATTAACGTTTCGACAATATTTTTTCACAAACATGCAAAATGAAAATACCAAACTCATGCAACAAACTTGTCTTCTTTAAATGGTTACCTTTGTTGCATAAAAGCTTACGGAATGTGATTTAACTCTGATGAATTCTCGGCTAGTGTATCGATAATGTCGAAGTAATAAAAAGAGAATAATTGTACAATGTTTAGAAAATAATAAATGGGGGAAGGGGGGGGGGGGGGGGGGGTTCGGGTGTTAATGCAAAAAAGAAAATAGAGTGTTTTGTCAATAATACGAAAGCGGTTAGGTTTTGTATAGAATCCCATATATTCTCTACTGTTGATGTTCAATATATTGCATAAATGATATCGTTGCTATAATTTCACGGTGAATTAACAAAACTGATATACTCAATTCCTTGGTGTATAGCTCACTAATCTATACTCGGAGTTTCCTATTCCTAGTCCACCAGCGTAAGCAAAATTAGACAATGCAACCGAACGTTAATTCCTAAGCAACTACTCGAGGTCTCCTATATCTATTCAACTGACGTGAGTACTATAATTTTCCTAGGTCCAACGCATAGACTAATGGTCAGTATTTTATATGCGTCCAAAATCAGATTAAAAGAGTATCTCATATAAAAAACATTAAGAACAAGGTGCAATTAAATAGAACTATAACTCAAATTATTCATGCAATAACAAATTAAACATATGTCCCAATAGTATTAAAATAGGTTCATCAAACAAAACCTAACCTAAAGAAAATTAGCTACTCATAATGCAAATTATAATACCAAATAAAAATAAGAGATTTGCATAAGAGATCCCTTGAAGAACTGATCTCAATGGCTTCAATTGCGCTCCAAATATGCTTTCCGGTGTTGTAAATCGTCACTTGTAGTACAAATTCGCAGAACCCTTGAACAGATGCCATAAACTCCCTTTTATACTACTCAAATCAGTCCAGAACGCGTCAAAATAGACAAAGAAAAAGGACCTATCACGCACGTGATAGCTTGCAATGCGTGCGTGATGATGACTTTGCTTTTCTATTACGTGTGCGATGTTGCACGATGGTACGCGTGATTATTCCAGTAGCTGCACATTTTTGCCCCTTTTTTCACCTAATTTTTACTAAGTCCATATTTCTTCATACTAGGTCATTTTTGCATCTTTCTTTGGCCTTTATTCTTCATTTTTTCTCCTCATTAACTTGTTGTTATCTGTTTCTTCGACTGAAAACATGCAATGAGAGAGTGTCATCAAACTCTATCAAATCTTAGGAAATGGTTGCGTTATAGGTTAGTCTTCAGAATGTATAATATGAGTGAATGTATAACCTTAAAAATGAATTATGTTGTTTATGTATCATTATTTATGTTTCAATAGCTTCTTTCATCATGTTTGTAGGATAATATGTCATGCTAATACATTTTGACTTGTAGGTAGGAAAAGTGAATAAAAAAATTAACTCAAGAAATCCATACTATGAGTATGGCTCACAAATTGTTTATATTGTTATGAAGAAAAAATATAACGGGGATGAAGGTAAAGTGAACGCTTCAAACTTGTGTGAAAAATATAACGTGGTGGAAAATATCATACTTATAACTGTTGCACCCCAAAATTTGACCAACAATTATTTATCCATCAAGTGTTTGCAGGTTGATACCTTTATCAGAAAGTTCAAGAGAATTGGTTGAAACCAGAGTTGTGTGTCTCCTAGCTTGAGAATTGTGGGAACTCCTCAGATGATTCAGAGACTTTGAGAATGAACTTGGAGGTTTGAGAAAGCCTATGAGATGTCTTGAAAGCCATCATGAAGTCCAGAGAGGTCATTGTGCAAGAATTCAGAAGATTCAACCATGAATGGTAGAATTAGGGTTTGACTGGGTCAACCCTAGGTCAACTGAAGTTTTGGAGAAGATTGAGACCCAATCCAAGGGCCATGAGATCATGGAATGATGTATGGAGATGTTATAAAGATGATTCCTAGACCAACTCATCATGATTGAGGAGTTTGAGAAGTTTTAAGCCAGGGTTTCTAAGGATGGATAGTGAAAAAACCCTAGTTGGATCCCTATCTTCCAGGCAGTTTTAGCTCAAGATGTGATTGATATCTCATCTTCCCCACAACATGAATGTTGTAGAGCTTGTTCTTAGCTTTAATTTGAGTGGTAGAAGTCCTTGATAGGAGTTGCAGAGCTCAAGTTATGGTTTGGACAAATTACAGGTCATCTGAGGTGTGTGAATCTGGGTCCTTGAAAGTCACCCAACTTGCAGACAACTTTTGCCCTAGTAGGATGATTCCTATGATTTCTTGGTCAACATGAATGTTGAAGAGCATCTTCTTATCTTTCTAGAGAGTACTATAAGTCCTTGATAGGATTTGTAGAACTCAACTTATGGTTTGAACAAGACAGGGGTATTTTGGTCATTTGGTGATTATGGGTCATTTTAAGCAAAGGCCATATCTCCTATTTCCAAGCCTCAAATGAAAAAACTCAAAACATCAAAGTTGTTCAAAATGGGATTTTAAGGCTAGAAAAGAGGGTGTGAAAGTTTGGAAAAGCTTAGAGCATGGATTTTTAAAAGTGGTGCAAATGGCTTGTAAATGGCTTATAAGTTGAAAAAGTTGAAATGGAATTTTGGTTTGGGAGATCCACAAATCCAAAATAGGTCATCCAATATGTCATTTTGAATCCAAACATCATTTTAAAAACAATGGTTCAGCCACAATTTTGATTTGAGGTCTTAAAATGGGGGCTACTTTGTAAAGTTCATGCTTGCATATTAAGGAACCTTTGCAAATCTTCACATAAGGCAAAACCAAGCTTGTTTTTTCACTCATTCAATCCCAATATCTCTTGTAAGGAGTTTTTGACACAAGATTGAAAGGTTTAAGGCATGAAAGGAGATAATGCAATATGTCATGACAAGAGAAGTTCCATGACTTTCTAAATGATTCTCAAAGTTTCTAGATGAGTCTAGACTCTTCCATTGGTTTCTATATATTGGTTAGATCACAATGTGGTCAAGGTTGGTGATGGTCGATGTTGAATCCATTTTTCAAATCATATTGAATTTTTTTCTCCATTTTTCCCACACTTTCACATTTTGGAATTTCCATTTTTTTCAATCTTTTTCTCTCACTTTCCATACTTTTTCTCTTCACCAATCAATTACACAATAATTATAGAGATGGTTCATCATTTTTTTGAGAGAATTGGAGCAAGAGGAACCTTGTAGTAACATGAAAAAGTGGTGAAAACTCAAATTCCAATTTTCACTTTTTCATCAATTCAAGACTTGTCAAGGCTTCAAACATATTCACCAAGTATTGTTGAGTGATTCTACATAATTTTCCAGAAGAATTCGTGCTCCATTGAAGCTCCACAACTCAATTTTCAAAGGTATCGAAAAATCAACATTACTCACTAATTATGCATTCTTTTTACACCATTGTTGCATATTCAACATCCCCTTGGGTAGTAGATGGTTTCTGGTAAAGAAAGAAGAGTTTTTACAACAATTTGGTGTTCTTGAAAGTTTGAGATTCATATACGGTTTTTGAGTTAGAGGCTATTTCAAGGGAAAATAATGGTATATTTGGATTCCTCTCGAAAAATCCCACAAGTTTCATCTAAGAATCATTGATTTTCGTTGAGAATTGAAAGGGTTAGGGATTGATGGACATGGATATGCAAGCAAGGTTTCACGTTTTCTTGTGGCTGCATTTTCCTCTTCAAAAATTCAAAAGGAAGAAGATATAATCGTGCCCGTCCATTGGTGTTGAAATGTTGACTTTGTCTCCTCATCACACGGCCAGGAATAATCCACATGCGCGGCCACCTCATCCCTCATTAATTGAGGTGGCACGCCAACTCAGCATTTTTGACCCCCCCCACACCCCTGTTCGATTCCTGGCCATGACAGTTTTTATTTATTCACTCATTTCCTTATGTTTTCTCATGTGTTCATGCTATTCCATATGTTCTTTTATTTTTCTGTTTTATATGCTGATTTCAAATAATCATAAAAAATAGGAAAATTAGTCTTTTTGATCCCCATTTTTTTGTGCTGAACCTTTAAGATGTCTAGGATTTAATAAAACTGGAATTATAATTTTACCATTTTTTTACATTTTCTTTGGATTTTTTACATTTGGGTCGTCATAAAAAGGCCAATGCTGGTGCTATCATTTTGTTGAATTTCTTTGACCTATCAAAACACAATTTAAATGTCAATCCTTTTGCAGGGATCTCATACACACATTGAGGTATTGTGATATATTTTTGTGGGAATTTTATTGTACCATTTTAATTGGTTTTGGATGCTTTCTTTAACATGCTCCACTTTAATCTTTCCTTTAGTATATATGAGATATCTTGCAATGTTTTCATCTTGTTTGACCATTTATCTTTGGATATTTTTGTGGTATATCTCACCCCTGGTTTGTCGCTTGATGTAGGGCATTGGAGATTTTTATTTGAATTTTTTAGCACCTTTTGCTATTTTTCTTATGTTTTGTATTCGAACTTGTAATTTGGACTTCCGAACGGACTTTATTTTTGTTAAGGCTCCAACGGCCGCTTTGTGTTTGCGTGCTGAACGCCGTGGCTTATATTTCTTATTGTAGATAGGTTAGAGGTATTGGAAGACCCTTAGGTGGCTGTTATTTGTATGTGTAGCTTGCCCGATTATCGACTTGTTTGCATGATAGCACGTTGCGATTCCAAATAGTGGATTACGCGTTTCATTCGGAGTTTTCACTCGATTCTTTGCATATGATCACTTGATATTTTCTTATTCCATCCATGAATGGGCTTGAGGTTGAGACGGACCTTCCTCCCTCCTTTGCATTGCATTTACCATTGCTATATTCATGTTCACTTGTATGCGGTTATTACTTGTATTTCCGTTTCTTCCTTTCGTTTTCCTTTCCCGTAGGACTTCCATTCTTCCTTGTTCAAGGGAGGATGTGATAGACATTAGGTCTTAACCCATGCATGACAACTTCTAGGAGTCCCCTGTTCAAACTTCAACCATAGGATGAATCCATGGCATGATAACAGTAGGACTTGATAGTCTCCCTCCTAGTTGGGCCTGTTCTCTTCTCATCTCAAAACAGTTTAAGATACAGTAATCATGAATGATTTCTTTCGTACGTTACGAGCCTTAAGCTATCTGAGAAAGGATTGTGGGAGAGTTTCTTTTCCATAGTCTGGATGTTTAGTATGGTACCCTTTGGGTGACATGCTACGCATTCACTCTCAGGTCATAGTCTCTAGTGCGGTTGAAATCGCAAACATAATAAAAAACACTTCTTTCAAGACAGGAAATAAACCGTAGTTTCCCGAACTACGTGAGCTCTGATCTCTCATGCCTGTTGAGAGTACGTAGGCATAGGATGCGATATCCTAGCGAGCAACCTTCCCCACCTTCACCCGTAGTAGGCCGAACTACGTTGACTCTGATTTCTCATTCTCTGATGAGAATACGTAGGCATAAAGTGCGACGCTTTGCCGAGTCATTTTTATTTTCTTTTTCAGCCAGCCTTGATAGGTAGATAGATTATAACCAACCCGTCCAAGTAAACAAACAAGCGAGGATCCCGTCGAGTACGACGGACGTGAGGGGTGCTAATACCTTCCCCTTGCGTAACCGACTCCCGAACCCAGACAATGGTTGCGACGACCTTGTCTTACCCTTATTCGTCAGGTTTTTCCGATCATTTCCTTTCCCGCTCTGAGGGATAAATAACGAAAGGTGGCGACTCTTCTGTCATGCCGGCACCTTATTTTCGCGCAAGAGACAGCTGGCGACTCTGCTGGGGACTTCCTCCCTATGCATTTGGGATCCAACGTCCCTTAAGAGAGTCAATCCTACCGTTTGTGTGTTTACCTGTTGGGTTGCGTTTATTTATCGCATTTTACTTCTCGCACTTTATTCCCCGCAGTTTATTTTCAGTATAATATGATTATTCGTGTTGTTGTGGGGTGGGAGTTCTGATGAGTGAGAAGCCGGACCTGGGCTTGAGTGCACCTAGACTTAGAGTAGAGATTAGTGGGCGCGCACGTGCTTTGCATGTCCTAGTGTCCCGCGAAATCTACACTCAGACGAGGTTCTTCTGGTTGGCCTCCTGTCCTGCCCTTTGGGTGGCTCGGGTTGCTGGTTAGTTGGATTGTCGACTCTGGGGACCGATCATTTGGAAGTTGGCTAAGTGAGGCCTCTTCAGGACTTGATGATGCCACTCCTTCTGGGAATCGTATCATCAACCCTGAAAGTCTGTGACGCCGACGACCGCATAGGATGCCGTACCTTGAGTCAGTTTAGGTTCATACCTGTGAGCGGGCTGGGTTTGTTGCAGGAAACTTTGACCTTCAGACTACCTGGTTTTCTTGACAGTGAATCAGTTATGTTGGTACCAGAGTTCTCAGATGCAGGTTTGTCTGTTCTTGATAGAACAGGTTTGATCAGTGTATCGTCATCAGCGGTTTGTTCTTGATAGGGCAGATTTTGAGTGGGGTCTGAAGATCTCATAAGCAGATGTTATTTGTTCTTGATAGGGCAGATTTTGAGCGGGGTCTGAAGATCTCGTCAGCAGCTGTGTGTTTGTTCTTGATAGGGAAGATTTTTGATTTGGGGTCTGAAGACCTCATCAGCAGATATTTCTTGATCATACATCCGGGGTCCTTGTTATCAGACATTTGTTCTTGACAGAGCAGAATTTTGGTCTTATCAGAGGGTCGTTCTTAGCAGATCCGATTAGTGGTCTTACACCGGGGTTTTCTTCTCATCAGTGATTGTTGATACCGAATCTCCATAGCAGTTACCGGGATATATTATTGCATGACTGCATTTTGCATTAGCTTGCATATTCATGTTTGCATTCCATTAGCATGTGTTTGTGCTGCAGGCGCGTTTCGTACCCTGATCCTGGTGTCCCGAGCAATATGAGATATTTTCTTCCATGAATGGATCCAGTCTTATCACTGCATTGACACTATGTTGGCCCGTTGACACCAGAATTAGGGGCGATCTCCTAAACGTACAGACACCCATGGCATTAGCATAATTCATCTTGCATGACAGAAGTCGGGGCTTGTCTTCTAACCCTTGTGTTTGCAGGTTTGACTCAGAATCGAGCAACTCAGACTAATGGAGCAGGTACAAGCTGAACTGGGGAAAATCCAAAGCCAGCTGGGGCAGGTCATGAATGACATACAGGCAGTGCGTCTGGACCAGCAGGTACTCAGAGAAGAGAATCAGCAGCTGCAGAATCAGTTGAGCTTTCTCATGGGAGTGGTGAGAAGTATGCTAAAAAAGGAGAGTGGTCAAGCACCCAAGGAGGAGACCAAAGTGCTTCCCCCATTGCCGTCAGTGCCGCCTGTGCTGAAGCCAAATGGACCTCGTGGATCCTCTACACAGCATGAAACTCGAGACCTGTCTCGTCAGCAGCCGCGCCAGGCATCTCAGAATAACCCTGAAGGTCATAATCAAAAGAAGAAGCTACTAGATAGAGCTGTGGACCCCATACCTGTGAGTTATGCCCAGCTGTTGCCACTGTTGGTTCAGAACCGCATTCTCAAGCTTCGGACCTCGGATCCACCAGGTGACATGTCACCAGACGTTGATCTCAACATACGTTGTGATTTCCACTCAGGAGCACCAGGGCACCATGTTGAAACATGTAAGGCTCTCAAGAATAAGATTCAAGACCTTATTGACTCAAGAACAATTAGGCTTGTTTCGGGCGGCATGAGAGCATCGGGAAAGGTTATCCCGTACCCTGCAGGAGAGGTGAATGATTCCACTCCTTTGCCTGAAGCTGAGAAAGATCTTGAATATGTCCCGCGACTTTTGGTGACTGAATCGCCTCGCTCGCAGTTTCTACCTGGATCAAGTTCAAGGACGCAAGCGCCTAAACAAGGGACCGTTGCCATTCAGAAACGACGACCTCTTGCTCCTGGGCGGAAAGAATACCAACACCAGGATCACAAGAGACCTCGCAACCACTTAGAACGAAGGAATGCTTCTGTCCATCCAGTGCCTGTGCCGTATAGCCAGATTCTTCCACAGTTGATTCAGAATTCTTTGGTGGAACCAAAAGCTCTCAAGCCCGTGCCAGAGCCTTACCCTCCAGGGTACAATCCTCATGCTCAGTGTGGTTACCATGGTGGATCTCCGGGGCATTCAACTGAAGATTGCAAGGCTTTCCAGGCGAAAGTGCAACAATTGATCGACCAAGGGTGTATTTCCTTTCCAGACGGAGTTTTGGTTGTACATGACAACCTCTCAGCTGTTTGAGCTCGCAGATTCAGAGGGTTATTTCCAGAAGCCGGTGGTCCAGACAGGCAGACGTCCTCAGCATTGACAGTCCTCGGACTTTTTACCATTTGCATTTGTAGTTTCTTTTCTGTTAGTTACTACTTGCTGTTAAACATTGTATGTTTCGAATGGTAATATTAATAAAGTGACTATGCATTTTTCTGAATTAGTTATGTCGTTGTCACTCATTTACTGCATTGCACTGACACTTGCATTTTATTCACTCCACTTTATCACTATGATTAGCAATGAGCGGAGGGAGGATGATAAAACTGAATACTCATAACCAATGATCGTATTGCTTTCAGATAAAACCTTGCCGATGACGTATAAGGCATTGTTTCAAATCCCTAAACACCGGAGAGATAAGGAAGAGAATCCCTTGTTAACCACTTCGAGCCGAGAAGTAGGAATTTCTTTCGGACTTTTTAACCCTTACATCTTAACCCGGGGCAGGGTAGTTGTCAGTTAGCTTGATCGAGCGTTCAAGTCTTATAGAGGAGTGTTGTCCTTCGAGGACCAATCACATCATATTCCTCGCCAGAGGTCGTACCTCATCAACCACAATGGTTAAACCTCACCAATCAGGAGTGAGACGGTTATAATCCTTTCGGAGTAATCAAGACAACCAGTGTCGCAAGACTCGTTCCAAAAAAAAGGGGGAATAAGAAAGCCCGCTAAGTAAAAAGGAAAAGAAAAAGCTAGAAAGCAAATACTTAGGCAAAAAATCAGGGCATCCCGCTGGACTTCAAAAGGAAAAATCGAAAAGAACTCAAAAGGAGTCAGTCCAGGCAAAAATTAGGGAATAAAAAAAAATGAATGAAAAAGAAAGGATTATATAAAAAGAAAAATCCTCAAACAAGGACAAAGTCGTGTAGATACAGACACCGAAAACGAAAAGGAGTAACTGTCACTCCGAAACACCTTGTGAGTTCTTTAACCAGTTGTTCCCAATGTTCAACATACCTCTCGAAGAGGCGAGCGCTCGAGCTAAGTTAACTGGACTTTAGGATCGGAGATCATCACGTAGAAGGGGTGGGTACAAATCATAATTTGAGCCAAATATCCTTTGTTTCACTAACCGTGAACCCGACCACGATACAACCCTTAAAAGACCTAATTGAGGCAGGGTTTATTCTAAAAGCGCATTACGATAAGGTTGAGTAACCTGACTCCTTCATGATTTGCTAATCATATCCTTATGGTATTTTTCACTGATTACATCAGCACTACGTTTGAACTCTTTGGTTCATTCGTCACTCACTGGCATGACACGTAAATGAGTGACAGTACAACATTTTTTCGAAATTTGCATGAACACTGCATTAAAATTACCATTCGTGAATAAACAATTTTAATTGCAGGTCAGTAGCTGATACAGAGGAACTTCAACAGGGAATGGTCAATCAGGGCTGAATCGTCAGAGGTCTGGATCAGAATGGTATGCTGCGAAGCCCTGTGAATCTGGGGCATTGACTTCCAGTGAGTTTGGGATCAGTTTGTTTGAGGACAAGTCCCGGAGCATCAGTTAATTATGGGGCAGTTTATGCAAAAAGCGGTTGGTCGGGAGTGAATCTTCTCGAGACCCAATCAGGGGCGGTTATCCAGAATTCTTGCGATTTGAGGGCAGATCCCTCCAGCGTGCAATCAGAGCATGTTGAGTCGCTCATCGCTCGTTCAGGGGCAAACTACTTCAGAGATATTGAAGCCGACCATGCTGAGAGTTGATTGGTGGAGGATGAATCCTTCTGTTGTGCAGATATTGGAGCAAGCCTTCTGATGATTGTCTTGTCGCCAGCTGTTTTTGTTCAGAATGAATTATTCCCAAAAGTCGGATTGGGGCAAGTTGAATTGTACTGGGGCAAGTTGTTCAAACGAGTTTGTTCGCCCTAGCAAGAATTGAGTGTCGGGGAGTCGTGTCCTTACCCTGCCAAAACCTGAGCCTTCTGAAGAAGCCTTGCTGGCATTGGGTTGTTATCCTACAGCCTAACCTGTTACTCGGTTCCATGATTGGTAGTCTGTATTCCCTGTGTTGACGTTGTTGAACCAGGATCATTTCTCAGCAGAGATGTACGGTTTAAGGTTGTTCCCCCCGTACAGTTTGAGACTGCGGCAAATTGAGATAGCGTTTATCCCTTATCAGATTAGGGTCAAGATTGCCCTCAGTAGACCAGGATTGATATCCCCGAAGCAGGGCAAGTCCTCCTTCTCCAGCAGAGTTCAGTAGTCTCTCCTCCGCAGAGTCTGAATGCGAAGCCATGAGCATTGATATGTCTCCCCCAGGCAGAGAGGATTCTCGTCCCCAAGCGGACGCGTCCTGAAGGAACGCCACCTCATCGGCTGATTCGCGCGCAGCAGCTCGTATTCTCCCCCAGCACCGGGTCACAAGTGTAGGTTTCATAGAAATGTTCGGGTGCCGAAGCTCGTGTTTTCCCCAGTAAAGTCGCCGCAGCAGGTGTTGCCCCAGCACCGGGTCACAAGTGCAGGTTTCGTAGGGAATTGTTCGTACGCCAAAATATGCAGTAACTAATGGCGCCAGACTGAAGTCTCCAGCGGAATTGAGATTCCCCACCAGAGTCGTATTCTCTCCTGAAGTCGGATGATTCCCTCTTCCCCAGTAGAGTGTTGGAACAGCTGACGTTGTATTCCCCTGCAGAGTTGCACTCTCCCCCGAAGTCAGATGATTCTTTCTTCCCCGGCGAAATTAAAATTCCTCATCAGAGTCGTACCCTCCCGTTGAAGTAGAATGATTTCTCTCGCCCCGGCTGAGTCCGCAAACCCCCAGAAAAGCAGAATCCTTGGAAGCAGTTGGGACCTTGAGTGGATGTTCCCTAGCAGAGCGTGGGGCAGCTGATGTTGTATTTCCCCAGAGTCGCACTCTCTCCAGCGAAGCAGAATGATTTCTCCTTCCCCAGCCGAGTTTGCAGATATCCACGAGAGTCGAATCCTTGGAAGGTGATCAGACCATGTTTAGTTGTTTCCCCAGTGGGGTGTTGAGCAGCTGAGGTTGTTTCCCCACAGAGTTGTTATCCCCAGAAGATTAACCGAGACGGCCACACAGTTTATTCTCGCGATTGATATCAGCAAGTCTGGTTTCTCGTAGAGCTTCGTCCCCTGCAGTAATCA
This sequence comes from Lathyrus sativus, assembly GCA_963859935.3. NCBI lineage: Eukaryota > Viridiplantae > Streptophyta > Magnoliopsida > Fabales > Fabaceae > Lathyrus > Lathyrus sativus. The sequence continues at coordinate 523,026,030 of OZ012739.1, forward strand.
ACTGAAGTTGTTTTCCATGCAGCAGTCCGCGGAAGATCAATTCCCCAGACAGAGTCCGATTGATATTGGCGTGCAGTTTTCTCCTCAGCAGGATGATTCCTCTATCTGAGTAGTTCTTTCTCCTTGACAAGAGAATTCCCCTTCGACATTTATTTTGCTGACGGGATTGCATAGCATTGTGCATGATTGCATATCATTTAGCATAAACGCATAGCATTACCACCGTGTGGGGCATGGCGCCGAAGCATATGCATCATAAACATGATCTAGGTTATTATCACTCTTGTTCTACAGGTGTCCCGCCGAAAGGTCAGTTGCTCAGGATGATTCCCGACATTCTCCCCAACGAAGCCATTTGCTCAAGATGATTTTTGAGATCCCCAGCGAAGTCTTCAGTTCAGGACGATTCCCAGAATCCCCAACGGAGTGGAGGTCTTTTCCCCAGCAGGTGGTTGGCACTTCCCCAGCAGCAGGCAGGTAGATTGATATCCCCAGCCGAGCACAGCCATGAGTGGCAGATGAAATGTTTCCCCAAGCAGATCCTGAAGGATCATCCAGCAAGCTGAAGTTTGTTTATCCCGTAAGTTTGAGACTTAATGACGTGAGTGTCTTGTAGCCTGAAGGCTATGTTCCCCAGAAGGGTCGTTTCCCAGAGAGCCGTTCAGGGCATTTATCGCTTTCCCCATGCAGATTATAGCAGAGGATAGTGTGTTGATCAGCCTGATATGCTGTGTTCTCCGGAGGAGTCCGTCATCCTCAAGTGTAAGTCCAGTTGAGATTGGCAGAAAATGCGGTTCCCTTGAAGGGTAGCTCTTCCTCAGCATAATGGTTACTCTCCCCGAGTGGATGGTTCCTCTTTCCAGCATTTATTTTGCTGGGGCATTTCCTTGCATGATTGCATAACATTTACTCAAAAGCGTAGCATTCTGTTTCGCGCGGAGCATTACGCCCATTTTTCCAGCATTGCATATGAAGCCTGAACCAGGTGGTTACCGTGCTCTCGAACAGAAGTACTTGCTCCCCAGTAAAGTTGGTAGGAATCGTCTGAGTGAGCTCTTTCGTTATTCTCCAGCAGTTGTTGAAGTCGTTTGGGTGAACTCTCTCGTCTTTCTGCAGCAAAGTCTACAAGGTTGTTTGGGTGAACCCTTCTTCCTTTTCCCCAGTGAGTCGTCAGGATTGTTTGGGTGAACCCTCATTCCTCTCTCCTCAACAGAGTTGTTAACCTGGTAATTATGTCCGGTGACCCGACATGTTTTCTTTTATTTAGCAACGACTTGACAGGATGTCAAGAGAATAGCAGCGTGATATGTTTGCTCCAACCGTGATGTCTAATCTGAAGATTGACTTCGTGAACGCCTGAAGGCGATATCAGAAGGTTCCTGTGAGCTCAGATGTCCTTGTTGATGAATCAACGTGTGGCTGAAGACAAGGTTCCAAAGTTTGTAGATATAACCAGGTGATCCGTGTTGGCCTGAAGACCAAGTCAGTTGTCCTGAGGTGATGATTGATTGCGATCAAGTGAATAGTGTTTCTTCCGACTGAAGTCGAAGATGTTTCTCCAGCTGAAGCGGAGTTTGCCTGAAGGCAAAGTGCTTGAATCCCCGAAGAGTCATGAATGGCTCAGGATACCATTTCTCTGACTGAAGTCACAGATTTCCCAAGCTGAAGCGAAGGTGCCTGAAGGCAAGGTTATCCCAAAGGTCATGAATGACCTAGGATTCATTTTTCGGACTGAAGGCCGAAGTATATCCCTGACTGAAGTCACGGATACTCTATAGCAGAGGTGGAGTTGCCTGAAGGCAGATTCATGTATCCTTGAAGGCCAAGGACCATTTCTTTAGACTGAAGTCGAAGATACCTCCTGCAGAGTTGCCGACGGGCAAAGTTTATATCCTTGAAGGCCAAGGATGATTATCTTCAGAAATACTTGAAGATCTTTTCTGGCTGAAGTTGGAAGTGGCCAGGGGCCAGGGTTTCATATATCTTTGATGTTGAAGTTCTACGGTGGGCTCAGTATGCAGTAGTATTTGGATGTTCGTTATGGTTCTGAGGGTGAACCCCAGATCAGAGTGTGCTTGGTTGAGTCTCTCATCCCCAGCAGAGTAGCTCCAAATATGCAAGTGTACCTTTTGTTCCAGTTACCAGGGGTGAACCCCAGGGCAGAGTTGTTCAGTGTTGTAGTTCTCCAGCGGCGATGCAGAGTATTTTGATTGTTCGACGGCGATATCAGGTTTAGTCTTCCAGCGGTGATGTTGGGTGTCGTGGTTGTCTGAAGGCAATGTCAGAAGAAGTTAACGTGGATAACTGACGGCGATGTCAGATCGATATTTCTCCAGCTAGTTGTTGAGCAGCTAGTGTTGCAGTGTTCGAAGGTTTGTTCTCCGCAGAGTATCATGTGCTCGTGCAGTTGGCAAATTTTCGGGTTTACCGGTATTCAATCGTCTCGCACCTTGATTGGCTGAGAGCCGTTCGCTTCTCACCCAGTCAGGTTCAAGCCGTTTGAATAGGGGCAGCTGTTGCACCCCAAAATTTGACCAACAATTATTTATCCATCAAGTGTTTGCAGGTTGATACCTTCATCAGAAAGTTCAAGAGAATTGGTTGAAACCAGAGTTGTGTGTCTCCTAGCTTGAGAATTGTGGGAACTCCTCAGATGATTCAGAGACTTTGAGAATGAACTTGGAGGTTTGAGAAAGCCTATGAGATGTCTTGAAAGCCATCATGAAGTCCAGAGAGGTCATTGTGCAAGAATTCAGAAGATTCAACCATGAATGGTAGAATTAGGGTTTGACTGGGTCAACCCTAGGTCAACTGAAGTTTTGGAGAAGATTGAGACCCAATCCAAGGGCCATGAGATCATGGAATGATGTATGGAGATGTTATAAAGATGATTCCTAGACCAACTCATCATGATTGAGGAGTTTGAGAAGTTTTAAGCCAGGGTTTCTAAGGATGGATAGTGAAAAACCCTAGTTGGATCCCTATCTTCCAGGCAGTTTTAGCTCAAGATGTGATTGATATCTCATCTTCCCCACAACATGAATGTTGTAGAGCTTGTTCTTAGCTTTAATTTGAGTGGTAGAAGTCCTTGATAGGAGTTGCAGAGCTCAAGTTATGGTTTGGACAAATTACAGGTCATCTGAGGTGTGTGAATCTGGGTCCTTGAAAGTCACCCAACTTGCAGACAACTTTTGCCCTAGTAGGATGATTCCTATGATTTCTTGGTCAACATGAATGTTGAAGAGCATCTTCTTAGCTTTCTAGAGAGTACTATAAGTCCTTGATAGGATTTGTAGAACTCAACTTATGGTTTGAACAAGACAGGGGTATTTTGGTCATTTGGTGATTATGGGTCATTTTAAGCAAAGGCCATATCTCCTATTTCCAAGCCTCAAATGAAAAAACTCAAAACATCAAAGTTGTTCAAAATGGGATTTTAAGGCTAGAAAAGAGGGTGTGAAAGTTTGGAAAAGCTTAGAGCATGGATTTTTAAAAGTGGTGCAAATGGCTTGTAAATGGCTTATAAGTTGAAAAAGTTGAAATGGAATTTTGGTTTGGGAGATCCACAAATCCAAAATAGGTCATCCAATATGTCATTTTGAATCCAAACATCATTTTAAAAACAATGGTTCAGCCACAATTTTGATTTGAGGTCTTAAAATGGGGGCTACTTTGTAAAGTTCATGCTTGCATATTAAGGAACCTTTGCAAATCTTCACATAAGGCAAAACCAAGCTTGTTTTTTCACTCATTCAATCCCAATATCTCTTGTAAGGAGTTTTTGACACAAGATTGAAAGGTTTAAGGCATGAAAGGAGATAATGCAATATGTCATGACAAGAGAAGTTCCATGACTTTCTAAATGATTCTCAAAGTTTCTAGATGAGTCTAGACTCTTCCATTGGTTTCTATATATTGGTTAGATCACAATGTGGTCAAGGTTGGTGATGGTTGATGTTGAATCCATTTTTCAAATCATATTGAATTTTTTCTCCATTTTTCCCACACTTTCACATTTTGGAATTTCCATTTTTTTCAATCTTTTTCTCTCACTTTCCATACTTTTTCTCTTCACCAATCAATTACACAACAATTATAGAGATGGTTCATCATTTTTTTGAGAGAATTGGAGCAAGAGGAACCTTGTAGTAACATGAAAAAGTGGTGAAAACTCAAATTCCAATTTTCACTTTTTCATCAATTCAAGACTTGTCAAGGCTTCAAACATATTCACCAAGTATTGTTGAGTGATTCTACATAATTTTCCAGAAGAATTCGTGCTCCATTGAAGCTCCACAACTCAATTTTCAAAGGTATCGAAAAATCAACATTACTCACTAATTATGCATTCTTTTTACACCATTGTTGCATATTCAACATCCCCTTGGGTAGTAGATGGTTTCTGGTAAAGAAAGAAGAGTTTTTACAACAATTTGGTGTTCTTGAAAGTTTGAGATTAATATACGGTTTTTGAGTTAGAGGCTATTTCAAGGGAAAATAATGGTATATTTGGATTCCTCTCGAAAAATCCCACAAGTTTCATCTAAGAATCATTGATTTTCGTTGAGAATTGAAAGGGTTAGGGATTGATGGACATGGATATGCAAGCAAGGTTTCACGTTTTCTTGTGGCTGCATTTTCCTCTTCAAAAATTCAAAAGGAAGAAGATATAATCGTGCCCGTCCATTGGTGTTGAAATGTTGACTTTGTCTCCTCATCACACGGCCAGGAATAATCCACATGCGCGGCCACCTCATCCCTCATTAATTGAGGTGGCATGCCAACTCAGCATTTTTGACCCCCCCACACCCCTGTTCGATTCCTGGCCATGACAGTTTTTATTTATTCACTCATTTCCTTATGTTTTCTCATGTGTTCATGCTATTCCATATGTTCTTTTATTTTTCTGTTTTATATGCTGACTTCAAATAATCATAAAAAATAGGAAAATTAGTCTTTTTGATCCCCATTTTTTTGTGCTGAATCTTTAAGATGTCTAGGATTTAATAAAACTGGAATTATAATTTTACCATTTTTTTACATTTTCTTTGGATTTTTTACATTTGGGTCGTCATAAAAAGGCCAATGCTGGTGCTATCATTTTGTTGAATTTCTTTGACCTATCAAAACACAATTTAAATGTCAATCCTTTTGCAGGGATCTCATACACACGTTGAAGTATTGTGATATATTTTTGTGAGAATTTTATTGTACCATTTTAATTGGTTTTGGATGCTTTCTTTAACATGCTCCACTTTAATCTTTCCTTTGGTATATATGAGATATCTTGCAATGTTTTCATCTTGTTTGACCATTTATCTTTGGATATTTTTGTGGTATATCTCACCCCTGGTTTGTCGCTTGATGTAGGGCATTGAAGATTTTTATTTGAATTTTTTAGCACCTTTTGCTATTTTTCTTATGTTTTGTATTCGAACTTGTAATTTGGACTTCCGAACGGACTTTATTTTTGTTAAGGCTCCAACGGCCGCTTTGTGTTTGCGTGATGAACGCCGTGGCTTATATTTCTTATTGTAGATAGGTTAGAGGTATTGGAAGACCCTTAGGTGGCTGTTATTTGTATGTGTAGCTTGCCCGATTATCGACTTGTTTGCATGATAGCACGTTGCGATTCCAAATAGTGGATTACGCGTTTCATTCGGAGTTTTCACTCGATTCTTTGCATATGATCACTTGATATTTTCTTATTCCATCCATGAATGGGCTTGAGGTTGACACGGACCTTCCTCCCTCCTTTGCATTGCATTTACCATTGCTATATTCATGTTCACTTGTATGCGGTTATTACTTGTATTTCCGTTTCTTCCTTTCGTTTTCCTTTCCTGTAGGACTTCCATTCTTCCTTGTTCAATGGAGGATGTGATAGACATTAGGTCTTAACCCATGCATGACAACTTCTAGGAGTCCCCTGTTCAAACTTCAACCATAGGATGAATCCATGGCATGATAACAGTAGGACTTGATAGTCTCCCTCCTAGTTGGGTCTGTTCTCTTCTCATCTCAAAACAGTTTAAGATACAGTAATCATGAATGATTTCTTTCGTACGTTACGAGCCTTAAGATATCTGAGAAAGGATTGTGGGAGAGTTTCTTTTCCATAGTCTGGATGTTTAGTATGGTACCCTTTGGGTGACATGCTACGCATTCACTCTCAGGTCATAGTCTCTAGTGCGGTTGAAATCGCAAACACAATAAAAAACACTTCTTTCAAGACAGGAAATAAACCGTAGTTTCCCGAACTACGTGAGCTCTGATCTCTCATGCCTGTTGAGAGTACGTAGGCATAGGATGCGATATCCTAGTGAGCAACCTTCCCCACCTTCACCCGTAGTAGGCCGAACTACGTTGACTCTGATTTCTCATTCTCTGATGAGAATACGTAGGCATAAAGTGCGACGCTTTGCCGAGTCATTTTTCTTTTCTTTTTCAGCCAGCCTTGATAGGTAGATAGATTATAACCAACCCGTCCAAGTAAACAAACAAGCGAGGATCCCGTCGAGTACGACAGACGTGAGGGGTGCTAATACCTTCCCCTTGCGTAACCGACTCCCGAACCCCGACAATGGTTGCGACGACCTTGTCTTACCCTTATTCGTCAGGTTTTTCCGATCATTTCCTTTCCCGCTCTGAGGGATAAATAACGAAAGGTGGCGACTCTTCTGTCATGCCGGCACCTTATTTTCGCGCAAGCGACAATAACCACTCCTACTTCACCATGGTTGGTAAACTGTTATGATATATCTTTTTCAACCATGGTGAAATAGCTTTTACATAGTAGTGTCAAAGATTGAATTCAAAAGAATATCGAAGAAGGACAAATTTTTTTTTATGACAAGATCCAAACAACAATGAAGACAGATGATGATTTTTGCATCTTTCTTTGGCCTTTATTCTTCATTTTTTCTCCTCATTAACTTGTTGTTATCTGTTTCTTCGACTGAAAACATGCAATGAGAGAGTGTCATCAAACTCTATCAAATCTTAGGAAATGGTTGCGTTATAGGTTAGTCTTCAGAATGTATAATATGAGTGAATGTATAACCTTAAAAGTGAATTATGTTGTTTATGTATCATTATTTATGTTTCAATAGCTTCTTTCATCATGTTTGTAGGATAATATGTCATGCTAATACATTTTGACTTGTAGGTAGGAAAAGTGAATAAAAAAAATTAACTCAAGAAATCCATACTATGAGTATGGCTCACAAATTGTTTATATTGTTATGAAGAAAAAATATAACGGGGATGAAGGTAAAGTGAACGCTTCAAACTTGTGTGAAAAATATAACGTGGTGGAAAATATCATACTTATAACCACTCCTACTTCACCATGGTTGGTAAACTGTTATGATATATCTTTTTCAACCATGGTGAAATAGCTTTTACATAGTAGTGTCAAAGATTGAATTCAAAAGAATATCGAAGAAGGACAAATTTTTTTTTATGACAAGATCCAAACAACAATGAAAACAGATGATGATTGTTGCGGTGGAAATAGAATATCAAACTATTAATTAGTTTGAATCACAATTCTTGATTCACAACCGCTCTTTGATTTATCCGAAGGAAAAGGTCAAAAGAGGGAAAACCTATTTTTGCATCGTAAACACAATGCGGGGAGAGACCTAGGTAAGGGGTTGGTTAAATTTAGGGAAGGTACTAGCACCCTAAAATTCTGTAGTATTCTACAAGAACCTTTTGTTTATTGTATGCTTTTTTATTTTATTATCTGTTTGATGTATATATACTGAGCTAAGGGACAAAGTGACCTAAAGACCTAAGGGTTAGTCCTAAGTTTACTCGGCAAGACGTCGCATCTTGTGCCTACGTATCCTAGATAGGGAATGGAATCAGAGTAATCGTAGTTCCCCTCGAAAGGGAGGTTAGAAACTTCTTGACTGTGGTCAAGGTTTCAAGGGGAGTAAATGTATCTTAAGGACACGCTTACGTGGAGTCCTAAAACTCCTATTTCTACGTTTAAATAGTTGAATTGAAATAAAAGGGTAATTTAGGTATTCCACGGCGGGAAACCCTAAAACAGAGTACGGCGACTCTCTGACCTAATGCTAGGGTAAATGGTGTTTTCGTCCACGGCGGGACGCCTAGGCTAATTAGGGTTTTGGACACGGTTGAAATTAGGGTTATTGACTCGGCGGTCAAACTGTTAATCCTAATTCCTTCGGAGGAGAAAATAGCAGTAAAACATGCAAAACATGGCAAATTATTATATGGCGGAAATTAAAGTGTGGAAAGTAAAGAAAACGGTAAAAAAAAAAGCAGCGCGACGATCACTCGCGTAAATTACAAATCCCAAAAAAGTGCAAAAATAAACTGCGATGATTACTCGCATAATTACAATTAAAAATCGATAAAGCGAACTAAAACTCCTATTTCTACGTTTAAATAGTTGAATTGAAATAAAAGGGTAATTTAGGTATTCCACGGCGGGAAACCCTAAAACAGAGTACGGCGACTCTCTGACCTAATGCTAGGGTAAATGGTGTTTTCGTCCACGGCGGGACGCCTAGGCTAATTAGGGTTTTGGACACGGTTGAAATTAGGGTTATTGACTCGGCGGTCAAACTGTTAATCCTAATTCCTTCGGAGGAGAAAATAGCAGTAAAACATGCAAAACATGGCAAATTATTATATGGCGGAAATTAAAGTGTGGAAAGTAAAGAAAACGGTAAAAAAAAAGCAGCGCGACGATCACTCGCGTAAATTACAAATCCCAAAAAAGTGCAAAAATAAACTGCGATGATTACTCGCATAATTACAATTAAAAAACGATAAAGCGAACAAATGGAATATGAATAAGCTGAACAAACAAGATAATGAGGGTTAGACGAATCACATCAAGAGTTTATTTTTTTGAATTTTATTTAAAGGAAAAGTTAATTGAAATCTAGAACCAGAACCCATATTTTAATTAAGAGACACTTTTAAATTTAAATTTTGTGTTCATAAGGAAAAATTACTTTAATTTTTATGTTTTTATGAAAAATTTGCTTGGATTTTAATGTTAAATAAAAATGAAGAAGGTGTTTCGGCTTTGATGTTTTAATTAAGACAAAAAAAGTTTTAATTTTAATTACAAAATATTTTAAATTTTAATTATAAGAATAGAGTTTTTTTAATTATATTTAAGAAAAAGAAATGTTTTTTTTTTATAAATAAATTTAAGTTTTAATAATAATAATAAAAAAAAGGAAAGATAATGAAAGGGAAGTGTCTGTTGACTTGACCCATTAGAGTTGGCTTTAGTCCCTTTTGGCTTTCTTATTTGACCCCTTAGGGTTGCCTTTAATTCCCTTTTAGCTTTCTCATTTGGCTATAATTCCCTAATCAACCGGAAGTTGGGATTTGAACTCTTGACCTCTCACACTCACAATTGCTTACACATAATCTCTTGCCAATTGTGCTATTTTATTCATTCAAAATAAAGTGACACTAGAAACCCTGTAAGCTAAAAGAGCGCGCCACATGATATTTTCCTGCAAAAATCAACCAACTGCACAACTTAGACGCAATGCAAAATGAAATGGGATACAAGATGAAACGACTAATCTTAGGAAAAAATTTGGGATATTACAGTGATTCTTTCCATCTAATAGTAATATTTGTTGAACCTAAATTCTATTTTGTGTTGTGAAAGTTGTGCTTATAGAAGAAAAAATAGTGATTCTATTAAGAGAATTATTTAAATAAAATATAATCCTAAAAATGATAAAACTCTATTAAATTTTATGTAGAATAAATGTAACACAAATAATAAAAATCATGTTGTGCCCTCAACGTAACTTCATATTTGACAAGGCTGCTGCAAAAGCATTTAAAAGGTATGAAAGAAATAAAAAATTTGAGAAGAGAAAAAGGCTACGAATGTAATCAACAAAGAAGATAATTAGTTTCATGCATGGGACTATTAGAGAAAATTACAGTACTAAGAAGGATCTATGAGCCCCTAAAAATGCAACAACTTATTTTCCTGCAAGAGAGAAAAACACTTACACTTCTCTTGGTAACGTTCTAATAAGATAATGGTACATGGGAAAATAGTAATTTTGAAGCAGGAAGCTATTAAATTTTGGAGGTCCTTATTTTTTTTTTATAATCAAAAGAGTATTCTAATCCAAACAAACCCATTACAAAAGATATGACATCATCACCTAAAAATCCACCTAACACAAACAACCTACAAAAAATCTGTCCGATTTTTGCACCACTCGTAATAGTTATAACTAATTCTACGGTTATAAGATATTGTTAGCCACCACCAAGAGAAGAGGATGCTTCTATGAACAACATCCACAAAATTTCTATTAGCATCATTAAAAATAATTTGATTTCGCGACCACCATATACTCCAACACGCACAAAACCAAATTACCTATGTCGTTATCTTCGAGCTCCTACCTACCAATTTCACAAACCAATCCATTAAGTAATCACAACAATTCATTTCTACACTCCACTCCACCCCAAGCCATTCAAAAATGACCTTCCAAACTAAACGAATTTTGGGACAAGTAAGGAACAAATGATTATTCGATTCCTCCGCATAAAAATAAAAGACACAAACAATATCGTGACTACAAGATATTATTCCCTTGGCCGCCAGATTGAACCTTGTCGGTAACCTATCCAAGCACAACCTCCATCCGAAAATTTTGACCTTCGACGGGATCTTGGTTTGCCATAAAATCTTAAAAGTGGTCTTGAGAGTAATATCTAAGACGTTAACACTACGGGCCTGCATGATACGGTTGTAGCTCGACTTGACTGAAAACTGCGAGAATGGCACAACAGGCCAAATAAACACGTCCTGGACTCCAAGACACGAATCAATTTCCTGCAACAGGATCTGCAGATCATCCAGCTCCCCTTCAACACTGTCCGTGAGTTCATCACTATCGTGCCCCATCTTTCATGTCCAACATTCATTAATCCACTCCCCACAATCTCCAACGACAATGGATTTGCTAGCATACCTTGAGTATAAGGCCGAAAAATGGTCCTTCAATGGCTGGCTTTCCAGCCAACTTACATTCCAAAACGGCACCAATTTCCCATCCCCTAATTTACATGACAACAGACCAACAAAACCAACATTTGTTATTGACCCTCCAAGGACCATGATGTCTCTCCACCAAAAGGAAGATAATCTACCAGGGCAGCCCATAAAATTCAGCAAAATAGATTTAACAATGCGACCATACCTGAAGTCTAGTAGCTTCCTCCATATTGCACATGGTTCTTGGACCATACGCCACAACCACTTTGACATTAATGTAGTATTGAAGACAACAATGCATTTAATTCCTAATCCTCATTGAAATTTCGGTTTGCAAACATTGGACCAACGAACCCATACCATAGTAGATGACTCGGCGGAACCTACTCAAAAGAAATTCCTTTGGATTGCTGCCAGTTGCTTGACAACCATAAAGGGAGCTTTAAAGAATTCTAAGTGATGCACGGGGAGGTTAGTAAGGATCGAATTATTCAACACAACTCTTCTGCCAATTGATAATAATTTTTCTTTCCAGCTAGAAAGTTTCGTCCTAAAGCAATCCACAACCGACTTCCAAAACTCAACCCTCCTATGATTCCCCCCAACTGTAATACCAAGGAATTTAAACGGCAACCGACCCGATTTGTAGGCCATAAACTGAGCAGGCGCAACCATAAAATTTTCCTCAATACCCACCCCAAAAATATGACTTTTCCAGAAATTAATTCTCAAACCTGAGATTAATTCAAACCCTCGCAAGATTGCTTTAATCCTCCACAAATTAAACCAAGAAGCATCGCACACCAACACTGTATCGTCAGCAAATTGAACAAGGCTTAATGTGTCTTCCCTGCTAAGTTTGAAGTCACTGAACACATTCTTAGAAACAACTCTGTTGACTATAATTGCAAGCCCTTCCGCCACAATAGAGAAAAGCATATGCGACAAGGGATCACCTTGTCGAAGTCCCCGCGAAGCCTTGAAATCCTTTGTTGTACTACCGTTCACCAAAGCCGACAAATAAATCTCAAATACACCATCCTAATCCAATTTAACCATTTGTCACCAAAGTTCATAGCCCTCAAAAGACTTTCCAAAAAATCCCACTCCATGAAATCGTACGCTTGGGAAAAGTCCACTTTAAACAACAAACAACTTCTACTCTTCCTTTTGGCTAAATCCATAATTTCGTTCACGATGAGAACACCATCCAACAACTGCCGCCCTGCTATAAAAGCAGTGTGGGAAGGAGAGACTAATCTACTAATAACATTCCCAAGCCTAGCTGCCATAATATTGGTTATAACTTTATAAATGCACCCAATCAGGCTAATAAAATGGTATTCGTTCAAGCATTGCAGATTAGAGACTTTAGTTATCAATGTAATGAAGGATGAGGAAAGAGCTTTTGGTAGGGCAACAGAAGAATGAAATTCTTGAATACAATTTGTTACCTCGACTCCAATGACATCCCAACAGCGCTTCAATAAATCAATGTTGAAGCCATCGAGGCCCAGGCTTTTATTCTCGTCGCCTTCATTTATCACCTCGAAAATTTCTTCTGTTGAAAAAGGATATTGTAACTTAGTGGCTTCTTCATTAGTGAGCTTAGGAATATCAGTTAAATTTAAGGTTGGGGATCTATTCTTAGAGCTTGAGAATCTTTCAGCAAAGAACTCTTTCATAACATTTTTGACACTGCTGACTTCCTAAATTAAATTAGGCCCGACCTTAATCGCAGAGATGTTATTGCTCCAAAACCGAGCCTTCATCATGCTATGGAAATAACAGTAATTTTCATCACCTTCTTTAACCCATTTCGATCTAGCTTTTTGTTTCAACATGCTCTCCTTTAGGAATAGATTATTCCAAACCCCGTCTTGAGATTTACTCCGAATAGATAAATCAGCCACCGAACCCTCCAGACTATCAGCTGTCATACCTTCTTCGATCTCATTTAGGATATCCACACCCTCATCAATTCTCAAATCAACCCATCCGAAATCATTACGGTTCCACCAGTGTAACCTATCCCTCACAAATTTAATTTACTCACGAGGATCAGACCATGACTACCCACTCAAATAAACTTATTCCACTCTTTGATAAACTTCATAAATTCAGGATGATCAAACCAACATCTAAACGCTTTGAAAGGTTTCGGCCCCCATTTGTTATTATTTAATTTCAGCCATATTGGTCTGCGATCTGAAATATCATGATCGCCCACGTACTAATTCACTAACCTCTACTCCGAAATAAGGAATCTATCCAATCAGCTCTTACACCTTCCATTGGACTTAAACCACGAAAATCTATTCCCAACAACAGGTAAATCTACAAACTCCGTGACATCAATGAATGTAAAAAAATCTTCCAATTCCGACACATTAGGTTTACCTTTCCTTCTCCTTTCTTCCACAGATTTAATGGCATTGAAGTCACCCCCAACAATCCATCCCCAGCAGGAAGCTTTTGTTTCCACTCGATAAGATTTGACCAAAGCTTTCTCTTTTCCAAATAGGTTACTAAAAGAATACACATTAACAAAGTAGTAGTTAAACCCTTTCCAAGAACAGTTGAGACCCAAATACCCTACACTTGAGAAACTGAGAATTGGGCTGCAATCATTCTTTCTCCATATTGTGAGAATACCCTCGGACCTATCAAGAGTTGCTTTCTCAGACCAATTGCAATTACCATCACCCCAAATACTTCTTATAAAGGTATCATCCACAGATTATAACTTAGACTCTTAGATGAAACAAACGTCAACTTTTTTCTAACAACAATTTCTGGATCCTCCTCCTTTTGACAAAAGATCCACACCCTTGTGTTATAAGATACCACATTCATTTTCCCCTTAATTCAGACTCCTTACGAATAATTCGTCGTCCTCTTCCCCATTCACACCCAAATCCTTAATAATTTGCCACACCTTAGTAGGCACACCATCCAGAGATTTTTTTATGCAAGAATTACCTTGTATTACATCCGCATCATTGGTCAATTCGCAGGATAATACAGAACCACCTGAATATCTTTAACCGACTTCCCTCTATACCCTTACTCAACTCAATGATGACATAAGCTTTGAATGGGCAAGCGCATTATGCTTCACTGAGTGAATTAAAGAATTAAAATAGGAGTGAGAGAATGGTATTTTGATACTCTCATAAATATCTTTAATGCCCTTTAATATTTTCTTCTTACAGCCTTCCGCCGGTCTAACCGGCCCATTATGGAGAGAATGGAAAATAGAAAATTTTACATCATACCCTACAATTATATCCATATCTTATACACTAAAATTTTTTGGACCAAAGTACCATGGCATAAATAATTATAATTTTTTTGTTTATTTACCGAAAGACTTTAAGTATGACTTCCGGTTCATATTTTTTTTCGTTTGTTCACCGGAAGTCTTTTTGCAAGTCTTCCAGTTCACATTTTTTTCGTTTGTTCACCGGAAGTCTTTTTGCAAGTCTTCCAGTTCACATTTTTTTCGATTGTTCACCGGAAGACTTGCAAAAAGTCTTCCGGTTCATTTTTTTTATTTTTAATTTTTTTTAATATTCAACTAGACAAAAGATAATATTAATCAAATAGTTCCGAATTTCTGTAGATTTCTCCTTCTAATTCATTGGAGTGTTGATGCTCTTGCAATTCTACATGTGTAATTGTTTCAATATTTTCCATACCTACTTATTTTTACAACATTGTGATATTGTTTAACTTCCATTTTATTCCTAGATAAAGAATCAAGCGTAGGTCTACATAGAAGAATTCAGATTTTTGTCTATGGTTAAACTTTTGTTCATTTAACATGATATTTTTGGAGATGAAGATGTTTTCGACTTTCACTAACAAATAATACATTCTATTCTATGATAAAGTTTCTACTGCAATTGTAGGAGAGACTGTTGTGCAATCTTTAAATTTTGATCTATAAAAAGGAGTTTTTGGAGCTTGTTCAAAAAGTTTTTAGAGATATCGAGGTTGAGGAGAGGAATGATTTTGTGATTAAAGAGAAGCTAAAACAGCTGAAAGTTTTTCTCAAGAATTAAACTTTTTATGTTTTTGGGAGGAAGAACTTGGAGGTGGAGGAGAGCCTGTTTTTTTAAAAATAAATAACATATTAAAATATTTGTCTAGTTGAATATTAAAAAAAAATAAAAATTAAAAAAAATGAACCGGAAGACTTGCAAAAAGTCTTCCGGTGAACAAACGAAAAAAAATATGAACCGGAAGACTTGCAAAAAAACTTCTGGTGAACAAAAAAAAATATATAAACCGGAAGACTTGCAAAAAGACTTCCGGTGAACAAACGAAAAAAAATGTGAACCGGAAGACTTGCAAAAAGACTTTCGGTGAACAAACGAAAAAATATATATAAATCAGAAGACTTGCAAAAAGACTTCCGGTGAACAAACGGAAAAAAAAAAGAACCGGAAGACATACTTAAAGTCTTCCAGTAAACAAACAAAAAAAATTATAATTATTTATACGAGGGTATTTTGGTCCAAAAAATTTTAGTGTAGAGGTATGGGTATAATTGTAGGGGTATGGAGTAAAATTTTCTGGGAAATAATAGGTCCATTAATGCACAAATCGAGACCCCTAACATCCAAACTTTTTGCTTTTAGGCCCGCTTCACTAGCATCCAATGTACCATCAGTAACTACCTCAACGATATTCTCCAAACAGTTACTGTCATTACCTTTAGTATTAACCGCAGTTCCAATAACAACCTTTTTACCTAACACTCCACCAACATCAAGGTGAGCCACTGTTTAAACTGCACTAAAGCGGCAAGAAGCAAAAATTTAGTTTTGAAGGAATTCTCTCTGTGGTTTATATCGTCTCCACAGGGATCGGTGCATGGGAAAGAATTAGCGTTCAACGATCTCTACATTTCTAAGCTTATGGTTCAAAAGTTTTGGTTAAACGGTTCAAGGAACCAAAATAAAGGCATAAAATATAAAGGCCGAAAATATAAAGTAAAGACTGAATTATAAACGGAGCCTTGTTAGGATTGGATCTCTTTAATTTATAACACATACATTCTTCTAATCATGTTATACATTACTCAAATGTTTGTCTAATATCATCACGTATCACCCACAATAGAGACTATGTCTAACGCAAAGTCGAGAGGCAAACCATATTGTTTTATCGGTGATATCTCACGCAACAAAACCAACACACAGCATAAAAACTGATACTCACGTAAATTTTAAACCTAAATCTATGTCTAGAGTTTAGACCCAACATATATTACTATAACATCCATATTAAATTAATGGTTTGATTCATATATAACTTTGTCGCAACACGAAAAATAACCGGCGGAAAAATAGAGTCGCCACCGAACGCTATTTATCCCAACGGGGGAAAGGAAACAATCGAAGAAACCTCAAAATGGAGAAGACATATTCTCGCAACCAAATCATGGGTTCAGGAGTCAATTACGTGAGAGAAAGGCATTAGAACCCCCTCACATTCGTTGTACTCAACGGGACCCACCCTTGTTATTTTAATCAAAAGGTGTGTTTAACTAAAGCCTATTTTCTAACAAAAACAAAAAGGAGAAAAACAAAAGGTGACTCGATAGGACTTCTCCGTCCTAGGCCTATGTATTCCCTCATGCAATGGGAAAGTCAAAGTCAACGTAGTTCGGAGGACTATGGGTGAAAAGGGGAAATTTTGCTCACCAAGACTTTACCGTCTTATGCCTACGTATCTCCATTCGGACAAGAATGAAGAAATCAAAGCGTTAATAGTTCGTGGGTACAACCACAAATTGGTTAAGTATTTTTTTATGAGCGACGTTAAATTTGCGTTCCAGCAGTTAGGGTCGATGCCTGTTTGCGGTAGAACGGAAATAACATACTCTTTCTAAAAGTATTTGATGAAACATCCTGAGGGACCAAATGATTTGGGTTTTTTCAAATGTTTTAACAGAAATGAATTGACTTTTTTTGAGATGTGCGTTGCACTAAAGTTTATGACATAGGATCGAATGCTTCGTAAGATCGACCCAAGACGGGACGTATACAAAACACTCTGGACAAGGTAAGGAGAGACTCCCGCTTATCATTTCCCATGTACTTAAGATTCATGGCGCATAATAATCATCGTATTTATTAAGTATTTTGATTATTGTTTTGAGAAGAGAGAAAAAGGAAGGATGCAACACAAGATCTATGGGCGACTTGGTCCTAAATGTTGTCATGTCAAATGGTCCTATAGTTGAGGATGAGAAAGGAAGGTCTACCGAATGTTGTCATGCAAAGGATTGAGAGCCTAATATCTATTCGAATTATTCGAAGATTAAATCAATATGTTTTCAAGGGATCATATGAAGCACACAAGTAGGTCCACAGTTGTATTAAGCACATACATCAGCAATAACTAACCAAAATCAAGGAATTCAATGAATAATTCACAAAGTAATCAAGAAATTGACTAAAGGAACCATAATCAAGATTGCATGCATTTCATCAAGATTTTACCATAATTAACGTTAGGATTAAACCAAGCCACGATCAAAATTGCATCCAACCTTACTCAATATCAATATTAAAATCGAACATCGAAATTCAATATTAAAATTATTATCAAATTTCAATTAAGGTCAATGTTAAAAGTAATATCGAATTTAATCAAAATTAGTATTAAAATTAACATTTACATTCAATCAAGATCAACTATACAAATTCAATTAAGATTAAAAAGAAACAAAAAAAGTCAACATCAAAAATTGGGACTTAATTTCAAATTCTAATATTGACCTTCACAAACTAATATATAACTTAATTAAAACTAATCCTCAAGAAATATCATAATTAAATTTTAAACAAAACAATTAAATTTGAAATTGGAAAAAAAAATTAAAAAAAAAGAACTTTGGGTCGGGTCTTCCTCACACTTCACCCGACCCAAACATGGTTGTTGCGGTGAGAATCGGATATCAAGCTGTTAATTAACTTGAATCACAAATCTTTAAGTTCACCACCGAGCTTTGATTTAATCTAAAGGAAAGGGTAAAGAACAAAAAAAAACCCTAATTGCACTGTAAAAACAATGCAGGAGATCTATGGTCCGGGGGTTGGTTATACCTAGGGAAGGTGTCAGCATCCCAAGTATCTGTAGTACTCTAAGTAACCTCTTGTTAGTATAAGTATTATTTGTTATTATTATCTGTCTACTAAGGAAAAGTTCTAAAGTAAGGACCTAGGGTTTTATTTCTAAGTATGCTCGCAAAGGTATCGCATCTCATACCAACGTATCCTGACGGGAATAGAATCAGAGCATTCGTAGATCCCTTCAATGAGGGTGATGAACTCTTGACTATGGTCAAGGTTCAAGGGGAAGTAAGTCTTCATAGGGAGACACTTACATGGAGTACGGCAATTCCAAATCTAATGGTTAAGTTGGAAGAGTAAGGAGGGGTAAGTATCCACGGCAGGAACTTACATGGAGTGCGGAGACTTCGATCCTAAGGCTAGGATGAATGGAAATAAACGAGTAAATGTCCATGGCAGGAACTTACATGGAGTATAGCGACTCCAATCCAAAGGCTGGGATGAAGGGTAAAGACCTAAAGTTTTCCTAAGCTATGACATGGCAGTCAACGCGAGTGATCCTTCCTTTGGAATCGGTGGTGTTCTATCTTATTATATAATGCTAAGGATAAAAAACTAGAATAAACCTTGATTCAAGAGAAATAGTTGAGTTAAAGCTAAGGGGAGCATGTGGGTTAACATAAATCAGTAAAGGTTTGCAAAAAATATTCATCAAGCTCATGGCACCAAAATACCGGCAATGATGTATCTAGATTATAGCAAGAGTCAATAAAGAAAATCATCAAAGTTCAAATAAAATTCTATCAAAGATAATCAAAGTTAATTCCACAATCTTAAGCAAAAAAAAAAATTATGATCGATCATAAACTTCTCATCTTTATCTAACAAATGAAACTTATATAGAACTTAATTATCTTATTAAAATCACAAAACTAAATTAAAAAATATAAATTAAAAAGTAAGAAAAAAAATTAAAAAACAAGATGGGCTTAAATCTAAACCCAAGAATCTTAAAAAAAAAATAGATAAAAGAAAAAATAAAAATAATAAAACAATAAAATAAAATAAATAATAATAAAAAAAGGGTCGGTGGTGATCAAGCCCACCCGAGCCCAACAGTAACAACAATAAAATAAAAAAACAATGAGAACAAACCCAATGCTCTCGTTCTTCTCTCTCGCCTCACACTGTTACTTCACACTGCTAGCTTTCCAAAGACTCACCACTTTGAAAGCAGCTCTCGCCTTCTCGCATCGTCTCCTCTTAAATTAAACGCAGCTGGGAACGAAAATCCACCGCGCCATGGCTATTAGCCGGCGGCGGTGGTTACAATTTCACTTGTGTCTTCCACCAATCTCACCTCCGCCTTCCGTCGTGATTCAAGGAGCATATGCACGATTGGGATAGTGGTTCAAACGAAATCGTAATCAACACCATAACATTTTATTAATGAAACATAAATCGCATACCTCGGAGTAACTTCGATGCAACAGTTTCGTTTTCGGCGTTTATGGAAGTTATGCAGCGACATGTTTGTGGTTAGGATCATGTCATAGCTTGGCAGCCGAATATATGGTAGTGCAAGGTTATGATTGTGTTTGTGATTCTCAAGTTTGTTCTCAAAGTTTTCTTCTATTTTACTGCTTCTGCTTCTGAATGGGTTCGGGAGTCGGTTATGCGAGGGGAAGGTATTAGCACCCCCTCGCATCCATCATACTCGATGGGAACCTTCTAAGTTGTTTAGCTTGAATGAGTGTTTTAATCTAAAAGTTTGCTTGCTTAAAAGAAAAGAGGGGGTTGTTTTTTTTTATTAGAGTGCTCGCCAAGGATTGTGGCCCTTGTGCCTACGTATCCTCACTTAAAAAAAGTGAAGAATCAGAGCTCCGTAGTTTGGAGGCTTATGAAATGGTTGTTTGTTGGTTGATTTTATACCTCGAAAAAGGGTTTTCGGATTGATGCCCTAAGGCAAAAAGAAGTTTGATGAGTTGATGTTATTTTTTATATTTTTTTTAGAAGAAATTGTTTTTTTGATTAGGATCACACTAAAGACTTTGGATATAGATGAATGTTTCGAATAACCAAGTTGAGCGCCTTGTATTCAAAACATTCGAAACGAGTGTAGGAGGGGCTCCATTCTCATTCCTTCTCCACCACTTTAAAGCTCATGGTGTATAACCCTAATTGTATCTTTATTGTATTTTGGATTTTTATGAGAAAAATACCACTTGATGTTGGATCAAGGGTTTTATTGCTTGTAAAAGTATTTGAAGTGATGCGAACAAGGTTGATGGCGACGCACAAGACGATTGACTTACAAGGATGAAAGTGGCTCGATAAAATCAAGAGTTTATTTTTGAAAACAGTTTTTGGAACCAAAAGTCATAAATGACCAAAATAATATCCACATACAATGGCCATATAACCACATCGGGATAATCGGCTTAAAAATACGAATAAAAAATCAAGACATGAAAAAATACAAAACAACATGAAATGAGACGTCTCATTTCATGTGTGAATGGGATATGTAAAAAAAACGGGAGAAATAGCAAAAAAAAAAAGGTGAAAAATAGGGGGCTGACACGGGCCATGTCAGAAAGTGCCCACATCATTGATTTTTGAGGTAAGACAAGGAGCTGACACAGGCGCCCGTGTCAGCTGACACGGGCCATGTCAGCACCCCTGAGAGTGAAAAAAATGATTTTTTTCTCCTTTCCTTGTTTTTTATAATAGTTCTTGGTCACTCTTGAGACCTTACCACAATATGTTCAACACAAATATCACTTAACCCAAAAAATAAAGACAATGCAAAGTATCTAAAAAGAGAAAGGTTTGAAAGAAAATATACCCAAAAGCTTCTATTCTCCTTTTAATCACCAATGGTTTGTGTTGGATGTGCTCTATGATTCACCTCTTTTTTTCTGGTTTTACATCCCTCCTTTGTTCTATCAAGGTTTCTCAATGTTTCTCAATGTTTCTCTTTCTCTCTTATTTTTCTGGTTTTTTATAGTTCTCTTGTGTTTTTTAACTCTCTTGATTTTCTGGTTTTTCTCTCTATATTTTTGCTCTCTATCTTCTCTCTACATGTGCCTCTTCCTTTGTTTGCAGCTGCTCCCTCTTCTTTTAAACTCAGCCCATTAGGGTTTTCCCTTCTTTCAAAACATTAAATTTTTTCATGGAGAAATGTCCCTTACCACTTTCTCCATGCCACTCTCTTTCTTTCCATTTTCATGTATGCTGCCTTGTTGTATTTTGCTGCTACACTTGCCTAGGCTGTTTTTTTTCTGCTGCACTTTTTGCTCTCAAATCTTGTACTCATTTGTTGGCTTGTGCTTGGACTGCCCCTGTGGTCAATGTTACTACCTTTTACATCATTTTTTGAAATTCTGATATTTGATGTGTAGATGTATCACCATGAGTTCATTCCCTTGGTTTTGTGACATGAAATAGTTTTGTGATATGAGGCAATTTGTCACTTTTTTGCATGGGACTGTTTTGGATCACATTAACATTGCCCATGATTATGCATGCATAGTCCTGATCTTGAAATATTCCAATGTTGAGTTAACTCTTAAATATTTTCCTTGGATGTTTGTGAGCATAATGAGGAACATGTGGACTTGATGGGGCATGAAGGGTATCATAGCATAAAATTAATTAGAAACTTGAATTAAGATTAGAAATGACTTAATTTTCTAAGCATTACTTAGGGTTAGAAACTTTGTAACAAATGTGACATTCTTGCAATGTCATGAAATTTTTCTTTGTAATATTCTTGAATCTAATCTTGAATTTGAAATGATGGGTCTCCCTTATGCCATTGAAAATGAATGAAGTCTTGAATTATGAACTTGTGATCTTGACTTATGTCTAGCAAATTTGGATTCCACTTGAACATATAATTTGAAACAAAGTTAGATGAAGAAAACTTGAATTAGGCCTAAGTCTCTAATGGTCGAGTTGCATACACCTAACTGCTAGAACTAAGTTTTAAACCTACTCAGGTAAAACACTTGAACCAACTTGTGGTCTAGTTAGCCCAAACTACGTTTGCTCTGATCTCTCGTACCAGACGAGGATACGTAGGCACAAGGCGGCGATGTCTTGGCGAGCAACTTTCCCCACCTTCACCCGTAGTTTTCCGAACTAATTTGACTCTGACTTTCCCATTGCACGAGGGAGTACGTAGGCATAGGGCGGCGATGCTCTCTCGAGTCTCTTTTCTTTTCTTTTGTCCCTGTGGCCTGTAGTTTAGATAGTTCAACACCCTTTAGATAGATAACAAGCGTGGATCCCGTCGAGTACGACGGACGTGAGGGGTGCTAATACCTTCCCCTTGCGTAACCGACTGTCGAACCCGAGATATGGTTGTGATGACCTGTCTTTTCCCTTTTTCGTAGGTTTTCTCTAATTGTTTCCTTTCCCTCTTTTGGGATAAATAACTAACGGTGGCGACTCTTCTGTCCTTGTCGGCCCCTCTTCGCAGCGATGCAACACTTTGTACTATCTAGTACTAACATGTGTGATTAGGACTAACTGGTGTATGATACCAACCTGATCTGATTTTTGTGTGCACACATGTTAAAGCAAATGGCCTGACATCTAGCCCTCAACATTGTGATTGCGTATCTTGATTTCTCAGTGTGTTAGTAGTAGCTTTTGATCCTTAAACTACTGACTACTAATTGTGTTTACATGCATGAATAACCCATCTTGAATGATTGCATATTTATTGTTTTTGGATCTTTGTGTATAGCATTTTCATGTGTGTGTAACTACCTCATGACTCATGTGTGTGTAACTACCTCATGACCTCTGACCTGCAAACTCATATGTGTGTAACTACCTTAGGATTTTCTGTCTTTGCTACTAACTTATGTTATTGTTGATGTATGATTTGATAGGTATTCTTCTGATGCTGCTGATGTTTGTTTTGAGTATGGAAGTCCCTTAATACCTAATTGTATTTATGCTTGAACAGTTGTTTTGCCAAATTTTGCCAAAGAGGGAGATTGTTGTTCCTTTTAGATTTACTGCATTATGCAAAACAAAATGGAGTATGTTCAAGTTGTTTTTGGTGTAGAAAGGACACATGTGGGAACCGATGTACCAGCATGTGTGCAACATTTGTCCCTTGTCTAGAGAACAAGGATGTTGCTTTGTGCGCGTGTTTTTCAATTACATGAAATGCATTTTGGTGATGTGTGCAACAAATATTATTGTTGTATTTTATCAATTCGATTTGTTTGATTATTTTAATTAGTTAAATTTATATCAATGTGATTTAAATTTGAATTCAAATTATATCATATTTTGTGGAGTTGATTTGGAGCAACAAATCTCAACAAAAGCTCCACTTTTTTGGAAGAAATCAAACCATTATCCAAATGAGAAAAATCAATAATGGATTGTTATAAATAGAGATTTTGTAATTCCATAATTGGATTTGATTTGAATCTTTGTTGTAGACCACTGTGTTTCAGTAACTTGGCGTAGTTGGTGATCTTTAGTTGAGTTATAAATTCAACAAACAATATACTTGTTATTGAGGTTGATCACTAGGGTTTAATGATAAAAAAAAGTGAATGGGTTCTCATATTTAGAGGGAGACCTAAATAAAAAGTCACAAGGATTGGGAAGAGACATAGAACTTCATAAGGGTTAAATGTTATTGTAAGACTAATTATTTTAATTCGAAGTAGTGAATTTTATTTCATGTGTATAGTGCCCCCCAAACGTAGTTGTGGTTTCACCGAACTGGGTTACCAATCTCTTGTGTTATTTAACAACTTTTTGCGTTGATTAATTATTATTGTTAAACTGTTTTTAAAATGGTTTAAGAATTTTGACATGTGGTCTCAACATATGTCCTCCGTGGAACAAAATTACACAGATAATTTAATTCAAGTGGTGTGTTAAATACTTATTTCTTTAGCGAACAAGCTTCCTATGTTTTAGGTGTCAGCGAGGTGTTGTGAAGTTGGAAGTAAACTTTTTACACAACTCTTCCCAAGACAAAGTAAATTTGAGTCACTGACTTTTAAACCATATCCTCACACCCTCTTGAGGATTAGAGCGAATATGATGAACTTCATTGAGCTTTCAGCACCTCAGTAGTTAAGTACTACTTTTATATTTTTATCATACTTGTCAGGATTGGTTGTGGCTTCATACAAATCAACCTAGGTTGTTTCTTGAGAGACTCGATGATCAGAAATCTCCTAATTTGGTTAGTGAAATGCCCTAAAGGCAAGTATTTGCAATTTTTAGATACAATGTCGAGCTAATGCCTTTTATTGTCATTTTGTCTTCTGTATCTCAGGGAACATTCTCCTTGTAGCGTTTGGTTTCTCCTCTAGTGGTAAGGGAGACAAAATCTCGAGATCTTTGTGGGTTTAAGGTTGGCAGAACAGTTAAGAAATTATGTATGTTTTTCATTTGTGTTTGGTCTTAAACCAGCGCCATCTGATCTTGCGTGGACCATTTTGCTTTTATCTACATAGGCTAGAGTTTCGTTAATCGTTATGACTAGAATGTCATCCAGAGGTTGAATTGTTGGTTTTGGTAATGGAGTAGCGATTTCACTATTAACTTGGATGGTGTTGTATGTTGCTATGTTTTTCGTGGGAGCTATTGAAAATAGTTTTGATTTTTTTCTAGGGAGAGAATAGCTCATACCTCTACCTCAAACAATGTTAATTCAATAAATGAACCTAGTTTTTTTGTTCAAATGAAATTGACCTTTTAAAGGTGAACAAGTGAGATTATGTGAGTTCGAATCTACACCATATTTTTAATATCTATGCACAACAACTAACTGAGTTAACTTAACAAAACAACTAATAAATTTGGAGGAATTCAGTTAAAGTGGTTCTAAAGAAATGCATGCAAGTCGCTTAATGTTTTAGGTTAGAGTCTTCAAAAATACCTACTAATACACCGACATTCAAGTTAATAAGAAAATAAGATGAAAAATACTCGAATTTTAAAGAAATTATTACAATAAAAAAAATAACTAATATTCCATAACTTTAATGACTTTAACTATTTTGATGAAAGAATAAATAATTACTAGTAAAATACATTATTTTAATGTGAAAGAATTATTAATTAATTAAAGACATCAAAATTATGGAACCACGATTGAGCCTACAAAATTCTCATTGTTGTCATGGATCTTGTCTCCGTCCAAACTTTATATGTTGCTTGTGAAGACCCATCTATCTGCCGTGTGGATGAGGGAATGTGCTTATGCTTGGCTGACTCCAGGACAAATAATCATATACAAAATCGCTTGCTTGTTACTCCATCTTTTTTGTCCACACAATTTGTACTAAAAATATCAATATATTAAGCTGCTTTGTTGGCCATGAATTTCGAATATTTATTATGAATTGCAAACTAGGAGTAATACAATGAGATGTATTCTTTCTGCACCCTTCCTTACAAATTTGAATAAAATGAACCATTTCAACACATACTTTAGTTTACATCGTGGAAGCACTACCTCTTTATTAGTCAAGTTAAACTCTGTTTTTTAAAATCCACAAAAATAAAAGGAAAATGAGGACACGAAAATGTAAAAAAAAAGAAGAAAAAAACCTATATGAAACTTGGACCTTTCTATAACGATTAAGTAAAACTCCATGAAACTTGGACATATAGTTCTAATAAATTTTTTGTTATTAAGCTACTGATCAGTTTCTTCCCATATAGTTCAAGGGAAAAATTGCGAGTTATCGAATGTGAAGTTCTCTCCATCAAATTGAAATTGCTGAAACGGAAAATCTAAATCAGTGGTTGGCGTGTTTGCAACAGAAGTAGCTGATGGAATAATCTCACTTGCCATATTCGGGAACACACTCGGAGACGAAGACATCGAGAAGTTACTTATTCCAGAAGTTGCAGGAGAGTTGAAGTTTTCTGCAAAGCTACTTTCAAGTACATGGTTTGAAGAGAAATGGATTAATGGAGCAAATGGTTGGTCGAGGAAATCTAGGTTCTCTGTCTGAACTCTTAGACCGGTTCGCAGGTTCATTAGTTGTTGGTTTGTGTTTACATTTGTTTCTTGATTTTCATTTGGATTCGAGGTTGGAATTTGAACAGCCACATTGGAAGTACTTCCGATTGTGCATGTGTGGTTTCCTCGGTAAGTGATTTCGAAGATGGTTGGATCTTCGTCGGACCTTTGTACTTGCTTTGTTGCCAAACAACCTTGAATGTTTCTGTGAGTGCATCTGTAATAACCTCTGCACATACACAAACACATAAATTTTTCTCATATTGAAATATGTGTGTCCGTCTCTTAGTGTCTGGTGTCTGTGTATGTGTATGTGATTCATAGTATACATACCTAGGATGCGTGGCTCCTAGGATGTCTTTTTGGCCGTATTTTCTCCAACTATATCCATCATCAAGAGGACCTTCCACTGCTATTCCAGGTGTAACTCGAATTTGTTTTGTCCATCTAATTGGTAGAGTATTTCTAACATGAAAAATGATGGTTAGTGTAAGAACAATCACACACATGAAAAATGAAAAAAAATGATAGATTTACATACCTTTTTCTAGGAGTATTGTGATCGCGGTCCTTCAAATCTCTATCGGAGTCTTCACTTCGTGGACTAGAGCTTAAAGGTGGTGAGTCCAACATTCTGATCATGGCTAGTGCTCCTGAGGCTGAAGGGTGTTGTTGTTGTTGCTGCTGCTGCGGCGATGATTCAGCCACATTAACTTGTCCTTTACGGTTAACAATTTCAAGTGCCTTTTCGAACGTGGATATGATTTTATGTATCAGAACTTCAAGTGTTTCGTTAATGGAGGAAGAAGAAGACGAAGATACGTTGAGATAAATTCTAAGCTTTCTTGCCAACTCCAACCCTTGTAGTAACTCATGCATCAAACTCTTTGAATCTTCCATGATAGAGTGATAATAACCAAAAAAGAAACAAAAGTGTTGGGATTTGGGAATGAAGGTGAGTTATGTTTATGGATTATGGGATATAAAAGGGATGTATTATGAAGAAAAAAAGAGGTGGGAAAAGAAAGAAATAGAAAAAGGAAAGAAAAGTTTGACTAAGAAATGGGGGCTAGTGAATGAATTTTCTTTGGTCTTTGGTCATAGAGTGAGAGAGTATATTGGAGAGGTCTAAATTCTAATTTGTTGACCTTTTCTTGCCGCGGAACAAACTTGGATTCTCATTGACCCACCACACTAATTTGATACCATAATGATTATAGTTTAACAAAGCAAAACGTGATTTAGATCTTAAATTGGGAGTAGTAAAAAATAGGACATTAAATTTGAGAGAAAGAAGTCAAAGTGATAAGAAGGGGCTGGGACAAAAACAAGAAGTTGGAATGTTCAAAGGTTTTTCCGCGTCGTTAGTAATGTTGCTTCCAAAGTTTGTGACATGTTTGTGACGCTGGTTTTTTTATGTGTGCTCCCGTCACTCATACTTTTAATTTCAACCCTTTCTAACATGAAATAGTTTATCAAGTGATTACTTAATTAAGGTGAAGCCTAATGATTTTCATCCCAAGGTTTTTTCTTTTCTTTTCAATTTGGCATTTTAAAACAAGCAGACATCAATCAATCTCCAAATCAATTTAAGATTTTTAAAATGTATAATTCTATAAGTTTTTTTCTAAAATATAGTCTAGTCTGTTTTGATAAAACTTTGTAGATTATAGAAAAAATATGAGAAAGACTAGAATTACACCAAAAAATTACAATTATGCCGTATTTATATTTAATTTGACTTACCTTTGTTTTTTTTAATAATTCTTTTTTCTTTCCTTGGTTTTTGTGTCATTGCAAAATTGGTTTGCAAATAGTTACGGCGTAAAAAAATTTAGTGTCAACATAGCAGCATACCTATAAAAATATTTATTAAAGTAAGCGCTTACATATTAACTTGTATAAATATTTTTTATAATAAAAGATCAAATATATTTAAATTATTTTTTTATATATTATAAGTTATTTTTATAAATTATCTTGAAGAACTTGTAAAAATAAATTTTAAAAATTATATGAAAAATGTCATAAATTGTTTTAATAAGGTCTTCCATATAATGTCAAAAAAAAGGTATGTTATTAGATAAGCTTAAATAAACTCATCCAAAGAGACCCTAAGGTAGATAAATTCAAAACTTTTCTCAAACGGTCTTACATATATAAAGTGTTTAAATCCGCCCAAGTGTGCATAACTGCGTCTGCGAGGTATTGTTCGTTTTGGGTGTGAGAATCTTTTACAATTTTTTTCTTTGAAAAAAAAAAGATTTCGCGGGATTGAGTATGGTTATTGTATATAAACTACCATTTTCTTCGATTCGAAACAAGGTGGGACTATTTCCTCGATTTGTGTGAATATTGTATATAAACTATCATTTGTCTTGTTTCTCAAGCAATGTGGGACTATTTGTTGAACAAAATAATTGTCCTCGATCGTGGCTAATCGGTAGGGTGCAGAGCGCAGTCATTTGGGTCTGACCTTCCTAGTGACAATGTTATGATTCACTTCATGTGTGTGTCATTGCGCCTACGAGGTATTGACTGTTTTGGATGTAAGAACATGTCCCAATTTTGTCTGTTAAAAGACACCTCATTGGGTTGAAGAGTGTGTGTCTTGTACATAAACTACCCTTAACATCGATTTCCAAGCAATGTGAGACTATTTTTGTGTACTTAAACAATTTTTACCTCATCAAGCTTAAGCGGAAGGGTGGGGGAATGTGGGTATGACCCATTCTTTTAGCACCAATGTTCTGATCGACCACAAGTTCACGCCACTGTGGCTACGAGGTATAATTGATGGGGAAGAATAGGATGAGAAAGGTCTATAAGGGGGGTTAAATAAAATTTACCCTTAAAAACTGTTTCAAAAATAGTTTTCTTAAAAAACAGAGTTTTCACAAAATTGGGAAGTATAAATTTTATTGTGTCTGCATTGGATTGGTATTATGAGTTAATCTGTGTATAGACAATATAATTAAATATAGAATTGTGAACAACTCAACTAATTAATGTATTAATCAACTTAAAAATAATTTAAACGAGTTGTCTAAACAGATATTTATTGATCAATTAAATCAGTCTAACATTATAGTTACAAACAACTTAAACGCAAAAAATATAATTTAGATTAATTAATCATAACCATGCATAAACTTTACACGATAAACCACTATGAACAAAATAAACCTATGAACATGCGATTTTTAAGAAAGCGGTAAATACCCAAAACATGGAAACTAGATAGAAAACTTAAAGGAGATAGTAAAAGAGAAGATTGGACCATGATTTATACTGGTTCAACGTTTTTGTTCTTGTGTTGCACCAAATCTAGTCTCCAATGGAGCACCATTGAAAATTTGTAGTCTTCATTATTTTGACTATGTTTATAACATGTGTTTTATATAATCAAGGAACCTGATGTTGAAATTAAAAATAAAATTAGCAACTTTAAACATAATCTTTCTTTCTTCTATTGTATATAACATATGCAACTAAGTCGAGGCTTAAGGGTTGGGTGCAAACATGGGGGCCTCACCCCTCATTCTAGCGCAAATGTTTCAATTTATCTCAAGTCCACACCACTACGACTACGGGGCATTGTGCGTTTTAGATGTGATGTGAGAACTTCTCACCGTTTTATCCTTTGGAAAAAGTTCCTCGTTGGGTTGAGGAGTGTGGATATTTTATATAAACTACCATTTACCTTAATTCCCAAGCAATGTGGGACTATTTGTTTAACATAATGAATTTTCTCAATCGCGGCTAATGGCTAGGGTGCGAACCTCGGTCATTTGGGTCTGACCCTTCTTCTAGCAATAATGTTCTGATTCATTTCTAGTATGTGTCATTGCGCCTACGAGGTATTCTCTATTTTGGGTGTGAGAACCTGTCACAATTTTGTCTTTTGAAAAAGACACCTCATTGGGTTGAAAAGTGTGGGTTTTGTATATAAAATACCCTTAGCATCGATTCCTAAGCAATGTGAGACTATTTTTGTGTACTTAAACAATTTTCCCTCAGTCAAGCTTAAGGGGAAGGGTGGGAGCATGTGGGTATGACCTCTTCTTTTTGAACCAATATTCTGATCGACCTCAAGTTCACACCACTGCAGCTATGAGGTATATTTGATGGGGGAGAATAGGATGAGAAAGGTCCTGAAGGAGGTTAATAAACTTTACCTTTAAAAATGTTTCAAAAACAGTTTTCTTAAAAATCAGAGTTTTCACAAAATTGGGCAGTAGAAATTTTATTATGTATGCATTGGATTAGTATCACGAGTTACTCTATGTATAGAAAATATAATTAAATATGGAATTATGTACAATCTAGCTAATCAATGTATTAATCAACTTAAAAACAATTTAAACGAGGTGTTTAAACATATATTTATTGATTAATTGAATCAATTTAACATTATAGTTACAAACAGCTTAAACGTAAGAAAGATAATTTAGATGGATTAATCACTACCATGCATAAACTTTACACGATAAATCACTATGAACAAAATAAACCTATGAACATGAGATTTTTAAGAAAATGGTAAATACCCAAAACATGGAATCTATATAGAAAATTTAAAGGAAATAAAGAAAGAGAAGATTGCACCATGATTTATACTGGTTTAACGTGTTTGTTCTCGTGTTGTGCCTAATTCATTCTCAAATGGAGAACCATTGAAAATTTGCAGTCGTCCATTATTTTGACAATGTTTATGACACGTGTTTTATAAAATCAAGGAACCAAATGCTGAAATTAAAAACAAAATTAAAAACTTCAAATTGAATCTTTCTTTCTTCTATTAACCCATGCAGCTAAATCCCAAGACCTTCAATCACTCTTGATCATCCTCTTACTTAGATCTAAGATCTGCTCCAAGCATCTATTCTGCAGTGATCTTTACTCAATCCTACTGGTACCTTGTCAAGGATCTTCACCTATCTGAAGGAGAAAAAACTACCAATTTTGTTTTAGAACAACCTTTACTCAGTTCTACCGAAGTCGTCGGTGGAGAAGAAATCATTTACTTTTGCTACTGTTTGACAGTTAATTCCCAGCAACATCATACCATGCGAATCTTGGCCTACAGCTCAAGAACTTCACAAACATAAATAGTGAAAGATTCTCCTCTAAGATAGATCTCACTCTCTGAGAAGCAACCAACTCATGGTATATTGCTAGAGGTTGAAGATGAATGCAGATTCAATCGAATATTGTGATTTGGTGTTCTTTGAAATCTAAAAACTCTATTTTGAAATACTCTCAAAGTTATGATATTATCAGACCTTTTTTTTTAAATGACACAAAATGATTTATATACGTGTTCGATATAGAGCACTAAAAATTAGTAAAATACCCATTTGATTCGAGTCTAGTGCAGTGGATAGGATTCAAGTCAAAAGAAGAAATTATTTGAATTAAGAACTTAGAGTTCATAATTTTCTCATTTTATTCGAATTAGTGATTCAAGTTAATGATTCAATTCAAAGAATTTTGTGAATCGAATCATGCTGACAAAACCAAAATCCATGACTTGAAATGAACTTTTGATTCAAAACAACCTTTAGCTTGATTTGAATCAAGCTTACTTCTTATTCAAATCAGAGAAGCTTGCGATTTGAATCACACTAGCAGTTGAAAACCCTGACTTTCACACTTTAAGAAGTTGTTGTTTTAAGAAAAATGAAGTGTTTGATTGAATATAAAGCTAGTATGATAAGAATCATAAGTTCATGTGTTTCTTGACCCAAATAATTTTCTAATTTGACTTGCATCAATTTGAATGAATTTTATCTAAGGGGTTGATTTAAGGCATCCAAAATATGATTTAATGCATCCAAAACATGATTTAATGCAAAACATGGATATGTGCAAAACTTAAATTAGGGAGACTCAATAACCAAAAATGATAAACAATAAGATAGAAAACGATACAAGCATCAAAACCAAAATTCTAGAGAGGTACATTATTATCCACTTTATATGCGAGAACCCTTCATAGCTTTGTCCTTTGGAAAAGGTGCCTCGTCGGATTGAGGAATATGGGTATTGTATATAAACTACAAATTTGTATATTCCCTATAAGTGTGTGAGTAATCGGTAATCAGAGCAATTTTCCCTAGTTGAGGCTAAGGGGAAGGGTGTGAACTCTGAGCATTTGGGCCAAACCCCTCATTCTAGCACCAATGTTTTGATTCACCTCAAGTCTGCGGCATTGCATCTACAAGGTATTATCATATTTGGGTATGAGAACCTATCACGACTTTGTCATTTGAAAAAGGCACCTCATTGGATTGAGGATTGTGAGTGTTGCATATAAACTACCCTTAGTCTTGACTCTTAAGTAATGTAAAACTGTTTTGGTGACCAAAACACATACATTATACGAAAATTATTTTTAATTTTTGATGAAAAATGTAGGTAAAATGTATTAAGAAGAAAAGTTAAATGCATTTAGTATTTCTAACCCTAAAGTTGAAGAAAATGCATATAAATTTTTTTCTTATAGGTTAAATTTTAAGAGATCTGAGGTGTTTGGTGACTATTGGCAGTGAAGCAATACGTGTGGCACAGGCTCGAGGCAGATGCCTCAAAACTTGTCTCATACTTAAGCATTTTTGTCAATTTTGTTGGTTAAGAAGGTTTTTAGACACAAGTTTACACAAATAAAGAGAGAACTCTTATGGTTTTTTATTAATAATAATTTGGGAGATCTTTCTTTGTAATCTAAGAATTAGAAACTCCTTCTAAATACCTTAAGATTATGTGATTCATCTATATAAAGGTTGAAGATAATGGATCTCAAAGATAATGGATCTCAAATGAGTAGGAATTAGAAATTATTATTATGAACTCTTGAGTTAATATCCTATAATTTATTTGTAATCTCTTATTGGGACTCTTGATTGGTATTGTGTCGGATAACTGTTCTTCCCCCGATAATAATCTTTTATTTATCTAAATGGATAAATAATTTTAGTATTTTAATTCTTACTATTATTTTATTATTTTATTCTTGTTAATTTGGTTTGCTTACACTTTACCTAATATATTATTACTGTTTGAGATTGTTTATTATTGGTTGTCATTGTTCTTTTTCCACACATTATATTTCCAAATGTGTTTGAATCTTTTCATCTTCAATTTGCAACAAGTGGCACTTTAGGGGAAAAGGTTTAAGTTTATAACTAATCACCATGGATTCAAAATGGGATATCAAAAAGTTTTTCACAGACAATGATTTTGGTGGATAAGGCCATGAATGACATTATCATGTGCCTCAAATATAAATTATTGGGGAAAGTCACAAAGGTGAATATTTTAGAGAAAATATGAGTCAAACATGAATCATTGTATATGATCAAATTCTTGGCTCATAGGTTGTGTCTGAAACAACAACTCCATTGATGTTATATGGCGAAGAACAAATATTTTGTGAAGAAATTGAAAGAATTTCCTAAAATGATTGATGACTTAAAAATATTGACGTGAAACTTGATTATAAGAATAATGTTATACTCTTATTAATCTCATTACCTTTATCTTTTAATAATTTCAAGGATTTCATTCTTTAGGATAGGAGATGAAATATCACTTTGGAGGTCGTCCAATCGACTATTAAAAATAAGGAGTTAACCAAGATGTAAGAGTTGAAGGTTTATAATAGAGGAGAAATTTTAAATATTTCAAGTTGTGAGAAAGAGTAAGGGACGCCAAAATGGAAATAAATCTAAGTCTAAGTCCAAGTCCAAGTGTGTTTAGAAAGTCAAAGTACAAGTGCTACATTTATCATAAAATTGTTTGCCTCAAGAAAGATTGTCCCGAGATGGAGAGCAAGGGTAATTATATTTAGATAAAAGACGCCTCTTATTTGGTCATGGAATCTGGATGCTCATATCTTATGTGTCCAAGAAAATAATACTTTGAAACTTTGAAGGTAAAAAAAGGCGGAGTTATTCGACTTGATAATAAAAAAGGCTTGCAAGGTTCATAATATTGTGGTGGTTTGACTCAAGATGTTTGACAACTGTGATTTGTTTTATGAAATGTCAGGTATGTTCCCAAACTTTTGTAAAAATTGTTTGATTTAAGTGTTGCAGTGAGAATCAGATATCAAGCTATTGAATTAACTTGAATCACAAATCACTTAAGTTCACCACCGAGCTTTGATTTATCCAAAGGAAAGGGTAAAGATCGAAAGAAAACCCTAAGTGCATTATGTAACA
Organism: Lathyrus sativus; assembly: GCA_963859935.3. Lineage (NCBI taxonomy): Eukaryota > Viridiplantae > Streptophyta > Magnoliopsida > Fabales > Fabaceae > Lathyrus > Lathyrus sativus. The sequence continues at coordinate 523,060,398 of OZ012739.1, forward strand.
ACAAAGCTAAGAGAATCTAAGGTTCAGGGGTTGGTTATACCTATGGAAGGTTTTAGCATCCTAAGTATCTATAGTACTCTACAGAAACCTCTTCTTAGTATTTGTGTTATGCTAAAGTTTGCTTGCTAAGGAAAAGGTGCTAAGTTAAAGACCTAGGGTATATACAAAGTATGTTCGTCAAGACATCACATTTTGTGCCTACGTATACTAACTAGGATGGAATCAGAGCATTCGTAGTTCGCCTAACTACGGGTGAAGAACTCTTGATAGTAATCAAGGTTCCAAAAGGGGAAGGTAAGTGACCGTGGCAGGACACTTACATAGAGTACGACGACTCTAATCCTAAGGCTAGGATAAAAGGGAAATAAGTGTCCATGGCAAGACACCTGCATAGAGTGTGGCATCTCTAATCCTAAGGGCTATGATAAAAGGGAGGAGAAGAAAGAGTAAGCTGGGCTAAATTACTCTAACATGATATGGTAGTCAATAAGGAGAAGCCTTTCCTTTGGAATTAGGCATACACAACAGAGGGACTGAGAGATAAACCTCAAGTATCAGATATGATGAAGATATTTTTCTAAAATTAGTTTTTAGAGCTTTTGAACATATTTTCCTTTAAAAAGTTAAATCTTGGTGTTTTTATTTATCTTTGAGATTATTTTCATATTATTTTGTTTGGGTCGATGACGAGACTTCCGTAAATTGTTATTAGTCAAATTATTGATAATAATGTTGGATTCGAGACCACCTTCTTTCTCTCCTCATTTCTTTTTCATTCCGGTTTTCATTTAAGATTTCCTCGATCTATGAAGTCTTTTATTCGTAAGCGTCGTGTATCGAAGTCGATAACCTTCTCGCTTTCAAATCTATGGAAAATGGCCATTTGGGTCATTTTCTTTACTTTGGGATCGTGATAGGCTACCTTCGATTAATCGACATAATGTTTGCGATTAAGACGAGATTCCACCTCTTTCGGTCCGTGCGACACGATTAAATCAGAGAATGATCCTCAATATCATTTCTCTATCTTGTTTTTGCACGAATATCGATTTACGTGACCTCCTATAGTTCAACTTTCATCATAAGTCAAAGTACGACGGTTTAGCGTCACATTGTGTCCCGATTAGATTCACTAACACTGTCAAACCATCTTTAATAAAAGGATAAATATCTCTTTGTATTGAACTAAATAGAGAGGGTTGAGTGTAGACTTCTTACTCTTTGAGTGTCGGGATACTCATTGTAGAGTGTGTGGTCTCGATACTCGTCTTTCAATACGAAGACGCTTGTATTCACCACAACCTTTTTCTCCTAAAACCTCGATCTCGTACCGAGTACATTTTCAAATTATTTTGACAATAAAACTTGAATGGTCGTAGAGTGGTTAGGCGTATGCCTTCTCCTATCCTGAGTGCTTGACATTACCGTTAGGGTTCACTGTCGCAAAGCACTTACCATTCAAGACCAAAAACATCTTTAATAAAAGAATCAAGTTCTCTATGTATTGAACTAAAGAGGGGGGATTAAGTGTAGACTTCTTCCTCTCCGAGTGTCAAGATACTCACTGTAGAGTGTGTGGTCTCGATACTCGTCTTTCAATACGAAAACATAACCGTATTCGCCACACCTTTTTCCCTAAAACCTCGGTCTCGTGCCGAGTGCATTTTCAAATTCTTTTCACAACAAAATTTTGAATGGTCGTGGAATGGTTAGGCGTAGGCCTTCTTCTATCCCGAGTGCTTGACATTACCGTAGGGTTCACTGTCGCAAAGCACTTACCGTTCAAGATCAAAAACACTTTTTAATAAGAGAATGAAGTTCTCTTCGTATTGAATTAAAGAGAAAGGATTGAGTGTAGACTTCTTCCTCTCTGAGTGTCAGGATACTTACTGTAGAGTGTGTGGTCTCGATACTCGTCTTTCAATATAAAGACGCTTGTATTCGACACACCTTTCATAATAAAACTTTGAAATAAAGAATTGGGTACTACCCGCAAGGGGTTACTATCCGAGGATCTATTTCACCCCTAAAAACAACTCCACAAATCAAATGTGACATCTTGCCTGGATAGGCAAAAATTAAATCTTTCAGAAAAGGATATGTTACGTTTGTTCTACCACAAACAGGTAACGCCTAAGTCTCCAACGAGCGAGCAACAATACACTTAACTGCTAGAATGTGCAAGATAACATCATCCACAAAAACCGATTACCCGTAATATCACGAACTACGTTTGCTCTGATTTCTCATACCAGATGAGAATACGTAGGCACAAGACGACAATGTCTTGGCGAGCACCCTTTTTCACCTTTCACCCGTAGTTAGCCGAACTACGGCTGCTCTGATTTCTCATACCAGATGAGGATACGTAGGCACAAGATGACGATTTCTTGGCGAGCAATCTCCCCCTATCACCCGTAGTTCCCCGAACTACATTGACTCTGACTTTCTCATATCTGTTGAGAATACGTAGGCCTAGGACCGTGAAGTCCTACCGAGTCCTTTCTTCCCCTATTACCTCTCTTTCCCCTGTTTCTAACCCTTCTCTTTACCCTGTTGGAACAATCTTTATAAGCAATATCTTTAGCAAATAACTTCACATGTCGATAAACAAATGGTTCCCATCGAGTACGATGGATGCGAGGGATGCTAATACCTTCCCTTCGTATAATCGGCTTTCGAACCCGTTTTTGGTTGCGAGACCATCTTATCCGTTTCTTTTTTAGGGTTTTCTCGATGTTTTCCCTTCCCCTCATGGGATAAATAAAGTTCAGTGGCAACTCTTCTGTCTTTCTTTCTCGCCTCCCCGTCGTTGCATTTTTTTCGAGTAGCGACAAGAAGTACCAAGCCTTGGGGAAATTCCTCATAATAATTAAACATCAGGTCTTATAGAAAGTTTACCCATTGAGAAGCCTAAATACACAACTTAAACTGAGAGTGAGCCTATAGAGCAAGAACACGTATCCATAGATGACGTCAATGACGAAGTCACTAATGATTCTAAAAAAGAATCACCAAGTGAAAGTGAAGGAGAAGTCTCAAATGAGGGGGAGCCTCAAAACATGCCACACATAAGACGACCTTTAAATTATCTAAAAGACTATGATTGTGGAAAATTAATCATAAACCCTAAGTGCATGGCATCAATTCCAAAGTGATCTTCAGGTATCACATATCCCATCTAAAAAATTTTAAAATATGATAAGTTTTCAAAAAAAATAGAGATTATCTTGCAGCCATCACTAATGACGAAGAACCTCAATCATATACCCAAGCAGTCAAGCACACAGTTCAGAGGGAGGCTATGGCTCAATAAATCAAGGCTCTAGAAGACAATGAGATATGGGAACTAACTTATTTACTGCAAGGAATAAACTTGATAGGATGTAGATGGATGTACGAAATCAAATATAAAGCTACATGTGAGATTGAAAATTGCAAGGCCAAATTAGGTGCTAAAGGTTACACCAAAATAGAAGGTGATGACTTCAATGAAACTTTTGGTACGTCTTATCATGTTGTGTATGATTCGTTGGTTAACTCAGCCCGTGAAGGTTCCTTGATTCTATAACCACAACATGTTATATTAGTATAATCAATTAAAGCAAAGAAGCATGGTGGACGTGTTCGTGGGATAGGAAATGGCATCAACCTGAGAGTGGTTTTTGGTACATCTAAAAAAAGCACCGTATAGGTGCAAAAGGAAACGTTGGAAGAGTTCGAGAGGAAGATAGATAACCAAAAGAAATAATTTAAATAAAAGTTAGAAAGAGAGCGAGAAACTCGTAGGAAACAATTGGAAGAAATAAAAGAGTTATATGCAATATGTGAGAATATTATGATATCTGAAATGTGTGATATATATTGTGTTAATTCTGTTTTGTTTTCTTGTATTTTTATGATGTAGAGAATTAGTGGAACCATCCTACAATGTACAAATGAAGATTATGATGTTGATGATCAATTGCCTGATAGAAATGTTATACGTGGTGCAAGCACGAAAGGAAGTTGTGCAACCGTCCCACCAGTAACTGAAGGTGAGATAATACTTAGAAGGGGGGGGTTGAATAAGTATGGAAAATTAAGACTTGAAAATAATCACACAATTATTTTTATCCTGGTTCGTTTAACAACTACTCCAGTCCACCCTTCCAGAGTGATTTGCCTTTCTCAACAAGGACTTAATCCACTATTAAATCAAACTGATTACAATAGTATCACCTAAGAACAACAGTTCTTAGTCTTCTCAAGAGCTACTGATTCTAACTGAATCCTCTTAAGGAATATCCTTTACAAACAATGTAAATTAAATACAAGAGTTTTTAATGCTTCTATAAAGCTTTAATCACAACAGTGATTTTTCTCTTAAGTTTAAGTACAATGAGATTCTATGAAGAATAAGAATGAGAGCTTATAGAATATTATGATTTCTTTTCAGCAAGTGTGTAACTGAAGAATGAAGTGAAGATCTCCTTTTATAGGCAGCTGAATCATGCAAGCTGAACGTTGAAAAGAGAGTCCCAAAAGGTCTGAGCCTTTTTGTCTTCACATCAACTGACCTTTCCTTGAAATAGATGGCACAGAAAAATCCTTTTTGTCTGTGTAAGTGTGTCTAGCACAAATAAGGAAAGAGACGTTGAATAGTTCCAACGGATATATTCTTGAAAATACTTCTTCAGTTTCAGCAAGTTCTTCAGAGTCTGAATGGATCAGAGTCTTCTAAAGAGATTCAGAACTATGCTGTACCAGAGTCTTCTGCAGCGTGTGTGCTTCTAGCGTGTTGATCATCAGAGCATTTTGACACAGAACTTCAGTACTTGGCAGCGTAGGTACTTTCAGAAACATTTGTAGACTAATGCTTTGAGAAACTCTTCAATCAATATTCTTCTATACTTCTGATGCTTCAGCTTCAGATGCTTCTGATTATCTTCAGATGCTTCTGACTCAGAATGTTCTGGAGCTTCTTGCTTCAGATTCTTCTGGAGACTACGCTCAGGATCTTCTGTAAGGAGCAAACAGATTCTTCTGTAAGGTGCATCTGGCGCTTCAGAGTCAGAATAACTTCTTGTATTCAAGGCAGATTTGCTTCTAGAGAGTTAATATAATTTCAATCTGCAGTAAAACTCTCAAACAAATTTTAGAGTATATAATTCTTAAATATAAATTTCCTAACAGTTATCATCAAAACAAAGAGTAATTATTAAGAACCAATCTGTGTTCTAACAATCTCCCCCTTTTTGATGATGACAAAAAGTAACAGAAATTTTATTTAATTGAACATAAGGAATTATAACTCCCCCTGAGATGATGAATCTCCCCCTGAGTTGAATATGAAAAAGGAATAGAAACTTCCCTTTTTAACTTGAGTAATCTTTAGAGTCAGATCTTGTTTGTCTTTGAATTAATTAAGGGTCAGAATATCTTGCAGATATGAGGTTCAGAGTTTGATAAAGGATAAATGATCTGAGAAACTCAGAGATTCTTTTATAGAGTGTTCTTATCAAATGTTCTGAAATAGTCAATTTAGATATTAGAAAAAGTAGATATGTCTGAAGATTCATTCTAGTGAAATTATATTAAATAGTTCAGATCTTTATTTTCTCCCCCTTTTTTGTCATAAGCAAAAAGTAAAAACTTTTAATAAAGACAAAGAAAAGGAACAAGAGCAGATAATTCAATGGAGAATAACAAGCTGATTCATTTAATCATAACAGAGCAAAAGTACATTGGAAAATATCAGAAGATATAACAATAAAAATTCAGATGCAAAACAACAGATGCACAAACATGAGAAAAAAAATCTAAGAGTGTCTTGACAAAAGCATCTTCAATAGGTCTGTGATCTCAGATTGTGATTTCTCTTGCTTTGACATCCACTTAGTCATTGTCTCATTCTTCTCATCTTGTTTAGACATCCACTCTGACATGTCCTCTGATTTCTTGTCTTGCTTCACCATCCAAGATCTTATTTCAGATTGACCAGCTTCCAGAGCAGCAATCTTGTCTCCAAAGTCTGGATTTTCTGTCTTTATCTCTGATGAAGAAAATGGAGGTTCTGCAGCCTGAACAGAGTCAATTGCCATATGTTATAGAGATCCTGAAGAGGGTTCTACCAGAGTCATAGTCAAAGTATTGGCAGTTGGTTCTGGTGGAGGAGGAGGAGGAACATCCAAACAAAGCAGAGGTTCAGTCTTGTTTACAATCCAGAATTGAGTTCTTTCAGCTCTGAGCTTTGCATCATCAGAACAAATGTTCTTCAGATTAGAAGCTACAGTGTTGAATCTCTTGATAAACCCTTTCCAGATGATGTCAGTCTCATTTGCATCCATAGTTGCAGAACATCTTTTCTGAACAGTACCTAAAGACATCTGTATTTCTTGCAAAAACGTTTGAAATAAATGTTCAATATTAAGTCTGGGTGGTGGTTTAAGCAAGGTTTCCAGAGTCATCTGTTTAGGTTTGGGAGTTGGTGGTATCAGTGATTTTGAGATGGAAATCAGAGGAGGGGGATAATAAGGAATGAATGGAATTTCTGGTTTTTGTGGTAAGGATTTGTTTAAAGCATTAAGCAGATTTGGTTGAGGTCTTGTGCATGGGTAAACAACATCAAAGGATGCATTGGAGTATGGTATGAAAGCAGAGTGTGATGGTTTATCAGATGCAACTGTGTTATCAGATGCAGGATGCAGAGCTGAAACAACAGCTTTACCAGATGTAGCAGATATGGTGGCTAAGGATCCTTCATTGTTCATAGATTGAATATATGAAATGATTACAGATGGAAGGGCCTGTCTGAGTTTTGGTTTGAGAGGTATCAAAGGTTCAGAAGGCTCAACTCTATCATAAAAATCTTTCAGTTTGAAACCATAAGATAAATTATGATAAAGAGAAGACACTTGGGCACAAGATATTCCAGATGATGATGGATTGGAAGTGGGAACAATCATCTCAGATGATGGTGCAGGTGGAGGCAAAGGGTCTGAAATGGAAGTTTTAGCAGGTAAGGTTGATTCAGGTTCAGGTTCAGGTTCATGTACAGGATATTTGTCAGATGGATTAATCAGAAAATCAGGATGAATTTCTGATTCAGATGAATTGGAGGATGTTGTAGGTGTACAAGAGGTAGAAGAAACTTGAAACATTGTTTTTAATGGAGTGATATCAAGAACTTCTGTCTCAGGGATATGAGATGGTTCTGAAGGAATATCAGATTGTTGAGAAGGTGGTTCTGATGAAACAGGAGCAGAAGTTACTTTAGTGGGTTCAGAAGTAACAGGTGCTACAGGTTCAGAAGATTGAATGTTTGAAGGTGGTATGACAGAGTCTTTTTCTGGTTGATCTTCTGTGGTTTGTTTTTCTGGATGATCATAAGTTTTTGGTTGATTTTCTATTTGTGGTTGAGCAGAGTTTTGTTTATCAGAAGTTTGTGGTAGTTCTGATGGTTGTGGTTCTGTTTGTTGTGGTTCTGTTGGTTGTGGAACAGTTGGTGATGGACGTGGAGTGAAATGTTTGATGTGTATTTTGGGTTGAGGTGGTTTTGATACAGAGGCAGTGGTTTGTTTTTGAGGTGAGACAGAACTAGGGGCAGCAACAGATGTTGTTTGAGTGACAGGTGGTTTGGGAACAGACTTAATAGATGAATCATTAATAACAACAGTTTTAGAAATAGCAGAAGTCTTTGTACCTTTGAGTTTAATCCTCTTAGCAGATGCAGAGGCAGCTTCTCCAGAATCCTTTCTCTTCAAAAGATCCTTGGATTTCTCAGCAATCTTAGCCTTCTTCTGGACAGGTTCAGATTCTGCTGCAGGCTGAGATCTTTTCCTCTGAAGTGGAACATCTTCTTCTTCTTCTTCTCCTGCATCTGGAAGTGGTTGCTTGACAAGTTGAAACACATTGGCTGGAACAGGCACTCCTTCCTTTTTGCATTCCTCTATATACATCAGAACAATGTGTCTAGGTTCTTCAGCAAAGAATAGAGGAAAGTCAGATACTGGAACCCTCTTATTCAAATCAGACATATTTAACCTCTTTGGGGCAGTAGTAAGTTCATCTACAATCTTGAGTCTCAGAAGGCTTTTAGCGTTCAGAGGCTTTCCCATAATGAACTCTAGTTCCTCTGTAACACCAGCATCATACAGAGCAGCCACTAAACCATTTTCAGTGAGAAGATCTGAGAGCAACCTTCCAAAAGGTATCCAAGTCCTGATCTTCTGGCCTTTTTCTTTTACAGATTCTCTGGATGCATTGATGTGATTCCACAGATGCATGAACAGAATGTAAGGAAGATCTACCTTGTTGCTCTGACTAAGGCAGTACATAAAATAGATCTGTTCATTGTTGACATAATCTGGGGAATTTGTTGACTTTCTGTGATGTATGCATCCCATGAAGATCTTGGCCCAGATCTTGTAATCAGGCTTCAGATCTTTGAATCTGTTAGAGGCTTGTCCAGCAGTCATAACTTCCTCATAAACTTCATCCATATCCACACGCCCAGCTGGCAAGTGTGAAACACCATCTGTTTCTTCATAACCAATTAATCTTCTGATCAGATCCTCTGTGATGATAATCTCCTTTCCCAGCACAGATGATAAGATAAACTTGGGATACACAGATGCATGAATCTAGAATTCCTTAACAAGTAGAGGGTAAACTGGTCCAAACAATCTATCAAAGTATTTCACCCAACCTTGAGCTCTAACAATGGAGCGAAAATCAAACCCATTGTCAGCCAAAGAATCAAATTCAACCATGGATTCACACAACACTTCTAATTTATCAACAGGTGTGAGAAGAGTTCTCTTTGGAGGAGTATATGGAGCAGCACCTAGGTTATCTGAAGTCACAGCAGCCATTGTAGATTGAAACTGTGCAGTCGTTGATGAAGAAGACGCCATTGAAGAATGCTTTTTAGAACACTTAGGTTTTGAGTTTTTATGCAGAGAGAACAATAGATGAAAACGCATGTAAATTCTGAGAGTGAAAAGTGTGAAAGTGAATACACAACAGGTATTTATACTAATCACATAGGCACACCAAAAGATAGAAAGAACGCACGTTTGAGCAGCATTAAATGAAGAGAATAAAATCATTTCAAATAATAAATGCTTCTAACAGTTTTGGGGGGAAAACCAAGATATTTACTATTCAAATTTCACCTCAAACGTCTTTTCAGTTGTGAACACGCCACCTCTTCAGATTTTGTGGGACACGTGTTTGCTTGCATGCTGTTCTGAATTCTCTCAAGAAATGAAACGTTAGCCAACGTTCAGATCTTCTAAGGATGGTTAGTTCAGAGTTTCACATCAGAAATATTAATCAGAATAGAATAAATGAACAGAAGAAATACTTCAGATGAAGTAAGCATTTTGCATCTGCAACAATTTGCTTCTGGTAAATATCATTCTGGACAAACATCCATACCAATATTTTTCAGAATAAAATTGAATCTATCTTCAACAAGGGGTTTTGTAAAAATATCTGCCCATTGATGATCTGTGTCAACAAAGGCTAAATTTATGATTCCCTTCTGAACATAGTCTCTGATGAAATGATGCTTAATTTCTATATGTTTTGCCTTAGAATGTAAAATGGGATTCTTGGACAAACATATAGCAGAAGTATTATCACAAAAGATAGAAATGTTACTCTCAAAAATTTGATAATCTTCTAGTTGACTTTTCATCCAGAGCATCTGCGTGCTACATCCAGCAGCAGCAATGTATTCAGCCTCTGTGGTTGAAAGTGCAATTGTGGGTTGCTTCTTGCTGTACCAGGAGATTAGATTTCTTCCTAGAAATTGACAACTTCCAGAAGTACTTTTTCTTTCCACTCTGTCTCCAGCATAGTCAGCATCACAGAATCCAACTAATTTGAAATCATCAGATTTTCTGTAACACAAACCCACATTAGAAGTACCTTTCAGATACCTTAGAATCCTCTTGACAGCTGTCAAGTGTGATTCTCTAGGATCTGATTGGAATCTAGCACACAGACAGACACTGAATAATATGTCAGGTCTAGAAGCAGTAAGATAGAGAAGAGAGCCAATCATACCTCTGTAGAGCTTCTGGTCTACTTTCTTACTTACCTCTTTTTTGCCAAGTGAGCTAGTAGGATGCATTGGAGTCTTTGCCAGCTTGCTGTCAGACATGTTGAATTTCTTCAGAAGTTCTTTAACATACTTTGTCTGATGTATGTAGGTGCACTCTGGAGTTTGATTAACTTGGATTCCTAAAAAGAATCTGAGTTCTCCCATCATGCTCATTTCAAATTCTGCCTGCATACATGTAGCAAACTCCTTTCCAAGCATAATATTTGTTGATCCAAAAATAATATCATCTACATAAATTTGGAAAATTAGAAGATCTTTCTTTATGGTTTTACAGAATAGAGTTGTATCCACTTTGCCTCTGAAAAAATTCTTCTCCAAAAGAAAATTACTCAATCTCTCATACCAAGCTCTGGGAGCTTGTTTTAATACATATAGAGATTTCTTTAATTTGAAAACATGATCTGGAAATGTTTCATTTTCAAAACCAGGAGGTTGGTGGACATAAACTTCTTCTTCTATAATGCCATTAAGAAAGGCACTTTTAACATCCATCTGATACAGAGTGATGTTATTCTGTGCAGCAAAAGATATAAGAAGGCGTATAGATTCTAACCTTGCCACTGGAGCATATGTCTCAGTGTAATCAATACCTTCTTGCTGACTGTATCCTTGAGCAACCAGCCCTACCTTATTCCTTTCTACTTCTCCCTTTTCATTTAGCTTATTCCTGAAGACCCATTTTGTTCCAATAACATTGAATCCTTTAGGTCTAGGAACCAGATCCCAAACTTCATTTCTGGTGAATTGATTCAGCTCTTCTTGCATAGCTATAATCCATTCATTATCTTCCAGAGCCTCATCTACAAATGTTGGTTCTATCATTGACACTAAGCCAAATAAAGAAGATTCAGAAGTTCTGAGAAATGATCTTGTCCTTATTGGATCATCTTTCTTCCCAATTATCACATCTTCTGGATGAGAAGCTTTGATTCTGGAAGAAGATCCTCTGACAGTTGGTCTTTCAGAAATATGCAAGTTGTTTAGTTGGGAGGTCAAAGGTGTAGCATCTGGGGTTGCTTCAGATTCTTTGATTTTTGCCTTTTCTGCCTATGAGCCTTCAGAGTCTGTGAGAATCACTTCTCTATCTGCAGAACTTTCAAACTGCTTTGGCTTTTCAGAGCCAAGCTTATCATCAAATCTAACATGAATAGATTCTTCCACAATCTGTGTTTCAGTATTGAATACTCTGTAGCCTTTAGAGCGTTCAGAATAACCAAGCATGAAACACTTCTGTGCTTTGGAATCAAACTTGTTCATATTATCTTTAGTATTAAGCATAAAACAAATACATCCAAAAGGATGAAAATAAGCAATGTTAGGCTTTCTGTTTCTCCACAATTCATAGGGAGTCTTTTCCAGAAGAGGTCTTACAGACACTCTGTTCTGAATATAACAAGCTGTGTTAATTGCTTCTGCCCAGAAATGTTTTGCCAGATTTGTCTCATTGATCATGGTTCTGGCCATTTCTTGCAATGCTCTATTTTTCCTCTCTACAACTCCATTTTGTTGTGGAGTTCTAGGGCAGGAGAAATCATGTGCAATGCCTTTTTCAGAAAAATATTTTTCAAAATGTTTATTTTCAAATTCTCCACCATGATCACTTCTGACTTTAATAATTTTGGACTCTTTTTCAGTCTGGACTTGATTGCAGAAGTCAAAGAACACAAAATGAGACTCATCCTTGTGTTTTAGAAACTTTACCCATGTCCATCTGCTGTAGTCATCTATAATGACTAACCCATACTTCTTGCCTCTGATGGATGCAGTTTTCACTGGTCCAAACAGATCAATGTGAAGTAATTCCAATGGTCTGGAGGTAGAAACAACATTTTTTGATTTAAAATGTGATTTTGAAAATTTACCTCTTTGACATGCTTCACACAGAGCATCTGAGTTGAACTTCAACTTAGGAAGTCCTCTGACCAGATTGAGTTTATTAATCTGAGATATATGTCTCATATTAATATGCCCCAATCTTCTATGCCAGACCCATTGCTCATCATTCACAGATAAGAGGCATTTTACATTTTGAACTTTAAGTTCTGAAAGGTTAATTTTATAAATGTTGTGTTTCCTCTTTCCACTGAATAGGATAGAACCATCCTTTTGACATATAGCTTTGCAACATTTTTTATTAAAGATTATATCATAACCATTGTCACTTAATTGACTTATGGACAATAGATTATGTTTCAATCCTTCAACTAACAGAACATTAGAAATAGAGGGTAGATTGCCATTACCTATTGTTCCAGAGCCAATGATCTTGCCCTTCTGGTTCCCTCCAAATTTCACGTCCCCTCCAGATCTAAGTTCCAGGCTTTGGAACATAGACCTTTCTCCTGTCATGTGTCGTGAGCATCCAGAGTCCAGGTACCATGATTGGTGTCCTGACCTTGCTGCTAAGAACATCTGCAACAGGAATTATTTTGTTTTTAGGTACCCAGATCTTCTTGGGTCCTTTGGGGTTAGTTGGTTTGCAGGTTTGTCTAAACTTCTGTTTTGCAACATAATGTTTATTCTGACTTGCCTTTGGTTTAAACACATAAGTACTCTTCTCAGAGCTTGTGTGTTTAATGTCATTCAAGTGACCAAATTTGAATTGAGAATACAGAGGTGTCTTCCTGATGAAAAGTTTGTCAACAGGTTTTAGATTGCTTCTAGATGAAGACTCATATCCAATGCCTCTTCTGTTGTTTCCACTAACACCATAGATCATGGAAGCCATCTTGCTTCTGTCTATGCTCTTAGTGAGAAACCTCTGAAAACTAGAGTCATATTTTTCTAAAATATTTTCACATGACTTAGTCTCAGATTCAGATTCTTGTTGAGTTCTATCAAAGTTATTTTTGATTTTTAAATTTATTTCTTTCTGCTCAACAAGTTCTGTTTTCAGAAGATCAATCTCAGATTCAAGATTGCTTTTCAGCTTCTTGTATTTGAGTTTGATGTTGTTATAACTTTTAAGAACTTCTGTTAAAACTTTAATGAGTTCTTCTTTGGTAAGTTTAGCCATTACCTCTTCTGCATCATCATCAGATTCAGATTCTGATTCATATCCTGAGGTACCTTCCTCTTGATCCTCTGTCCTGGCCATCAGTGCAACATTTGCACATTCTTCTTCTGATTCAGAAGATGACTCACACTCATCTGAGTCATCCCATGTTGCCATCAAAACCTTCTTCTTTTTGTTGAACTTCTTCTTAGGTTTTTCTTTCAGAAGTTTGGGGCAGTCATTCTTGTAGTGCCCAGGTTCTTTGCACTCATAGCACACCACTTCTTTCTTGGCAGATCTTCTGTGACTAGAAGATTCCTTTCTGTTGTCAGATCTTCTGAAGTTGTTAAACTTCTTTCCCTTGTGCTTTCAGAGTTTGTTAATCCTTCTGGACAACATGGATAACTCATCTTCTTCTTCAGAAGAAGATTCTTCAGAGCTTTCTTGAATGACCTGCAAAGCTTTAGCAGTTTTGTTAGATTTTAAAGCTATGGATTTACCTTTATCTTTCTTCTGGGGTTCATCTTCCTCCAGCTCAATTTCATGGCTTCTCAAAGAACTGATAAGTTCTTCTAAAGAGATCTTGTTCAGATCTTTTGCCATCTTCAATGCAGTCACCATTGGTCTCCATTTGGTGGGAAGACTTCTGATGATTTTCTTGACATGATCTGACGTTGAGTAGCCCTTGTCCAGAACTTTCAGACCAGCTGTAAGAATCTGAAATCTAGAAAACATAGTTTCCACATTTTCAGACTCTTCCATTTTAAATGCCCCATACTTCTGTATGAGCGCCAGAGCCTTGGTCTCTTTAACCTGAGAGTTTCCCTCATGAGTCATTTTGAGTGACTCAAACATGTCATGAGCAGTATCTCTGTTAGTAATCTTCTCATACTCAGTATGAGAGATTGCATTAAGCAATATAGTTCTGGCTTTGTGGTGATTCTTGAAATCTCTTTTCTGCACTTCAGTCATTGATTTTCTATCAATCTTTTTGCCATCCTCACCAGTAGGATGTTCATATCCATCAATGACCAAATCCCAAAGATCAGCATCATACCCAAGAAAAAAACTTTCTATTCTATCTTTCCAATAGTCAAATTTTTCTCCATCAAACATTGGAGGTTTGGTGCTGATCCTATCCCTCTCTTCATATTTATTGTTAATATTTGACATTGAATTATCAGCCATGATAACAAATAAATATATTAATCAAAGTATATCTCTCTGGATCTTTACTGACACTGTAAAGTGATAGCACACTCAGAACCGGAGCTCTGATGCCAACTGAAGGTGAGATAATACTTAGAAGGGGGGGTTGAATAAGTATGGAAAATTAAGACTTGAAAATAATCACACAATTATTTTTATCCTGGTTCGTTTAACAACTACTCCAGTCCACCCTTCCAGAGTGATTTGCCTTTCTCAACAAGGACTTAATCCACTATTAAATCAAACTGATTACAATAGTATCACCTAAGAACAACAGTTCTTAGTCTTCTCAAGAGCTACTGATTCTAACTGAATCCTCTTAAGGAATATCCTTTACAAACAATGTAAATTAAATGCAAGAGTTTTTAATGCTTCTATAAAGCTTTAATCATAACAGTGATTTTTCTCTTAAGTTTAAGTACAATGAGATTCTATGAAGAATAAGAATGAGAACTTATAGAATATTATGATTTCTTTTCAGCAAGTGTGTAACTGAAGAATAAAGTGAAGATCTCCTTTTATAGGCAGCTGAATCATGCAAGCTGAACGTTGAAAAGAGAGTCCCAAAAGGTCTGAGCCTTTTTGTCTTCACATCAACTGACCTTTCCTTGAAATAGATGGCACAGAAAAATCCTTTTTGTCTGTGTAAGTGTGTCTAGCACAAATAAGGAAAGAGACGTTGAATAGTTCCAACGGATATATTCTTGAAAATACTTCTTCAGTTTCAGCAAGTTCTTCAGAGTCTGAATGGATCAGAGTCTTCTAAAGAGATTCAG